>BQNB010034462.1:0-13627 GCA_026074375.1 Tanacetum coccineum
TTTCTACATGTTAGATTTAATAATATTACTGAATTTCTTTCTTGAAATGCTGTTGGATCTCCAACGAAGTTCTTAAGTATAGCAAATATTAAAGTATTTGTCATATCAGAAGAATGTGCATGTATAGGAAATTGCATTTGTGATTATAAAGAAATAAACGTTATTCAAGAAGATGATGAAATAAAAAGACTATCAGATTTAATAGAAAAAGTTGAAGATATAGAATTAAGAAAAATGGATAATATTAAATGCTAAAAAGACTATAATTAAAACTGAAAATAATATGCAAACTGAAACACAGATTGAAGATATGACAAATACTTTAATATTTGCTATACTTAAAAACTTTGTTGGAGATCCAACAGCTTATCAAGAAAGAAATTCAGTTATATTATTAAATCTAACTTGTAGAAAATTATCAAATTTTAGATGGTATAAAGATATATTTATAACCAAAGTAATGACTAGGCCTGATTGTAGAGAAGCATATTGGAAAGAAAGATTTATAGCAGGATTACCTAGATTATTTGCAGAAAAAGTAGAAATAAGTTAGCTGGTATATATAATAATATGATCCCATATAGGGAAATAACATACGGAGAAATTATTAATTTTACCAAACAAGTAGGATTAGCAATTTGTTCTGATTTAAAACTAAAAGATAAGATTAAAAAGGAAGGAATAAAATAACAAAAAAGAATTAGGAATATTTTGTGAACAATATGGTTATGAAACAATAAAATTACCTTCAAGAAATTATAGAAAGGTATCAAAAGAAAATAAATATATTAAAAGATATAAACCTTCAAGTAAAAAATATAATAATTACAAGAAAGGATATAATAAATATAAAAATAGAAAGAAGACATCATTTAATAAAGAAAATAAGTATAAAAAACTTTAAGATTACAATATATGTTATAAGGTGTGGAAAAAACAAGGACATACTTCAAACAATTGTTATACTAAAAAGAAAATTAATGAATTAAAGATATCAGATGAGCTAAAAAATCAAATTATGAAAATCATGATTAATGAAGAATCTAGTGATTCTAGTATATCAGATTTTGAAAATGATGATTTAAATGTTGTAGAAAACGAATCTACTAGTAGTAATGAATCAGAAGAATGTGAATGTATAGGAAATTGTACTTGTGATTATAAAGAAATAAATACTATTCAAGAAGATGATGAAATAAAACGGGACTATCAGATTTATTGGAAGAGTTGAAGATAAGAATTAAGAAAAAATGTCTGATTAGATTAAAGAACAATTAGGAAAACCAAAAACAATAGATAGAATAAAAGAACAAAATGAAAAAATATATAATTTTGACGAAATATGTAAAAGATTTAATAAAGAAACAAAACCAATAACAATTTCAGAATTACAAGAAGAACTAAAAAATATAAAAGCAGAAATAACAATATTAAAACAACAAGTAAAAACATTAGAGGATAAAAATAAAGGAAAAGAAATTATGAACACAACAGAAGTTAATAAAGATAAAGATACTTTGATAGTAAATGAAATACAAACGATAAATTGTCAAAGATGGTATACTAGAATAAACCTAGTAATTAATGAAAAAATTAATTTTCTTAATAGCATTAATTAGTTCAGGAGCAGATTTAAAATTGTATTCAAGAGGGATAATACCTTACCAAAATAATATGAAAAAATCATCTCAGGATTATCTGGTCCAAATGGATCTAGATTAAATATAAATTATAAGTTATCTAAAGTCCATATTTGTAAAAATAATGTTTGCTTTAAAACTCAGTTAATATTAGTTAAAAATTTAAGTTCTCAAATTATATTAGGACAACCTTTTGTAACACAAATATATCCCTTTTCTGTTAATGAAAAAGGCATTTTAACTAAAATATTAAATAAAGAATTAACGTTCGAATTTACCTCACCAATGGTAACAAAAGAAGTAAATATGATACAAAACAAAGAAAAGCATGTTAAATTTTTGATAAATGAAATAAGTGACATAAGAATAATAAAACAATTACAACAAGAAGCTATAAAAAATAAAATTAATAAAATAGAAGAAAATTTTAAAAATAATGTATGTGCAACTATACCCAATGCTTTTTGGAAAAGAAAACAACATATAGTAGAATTACCTTATATTAAAGAGTTTAATGAGAAAGATATCCCTACAAGATCAAGATCTATACATATGTCTCAAGAATTAGAATCACACTGTAAAAAAGAGATACAAGATTTATTAGACAAAAAATTAATAAAACCCTCTAAGTCTCCATGGTCATGTTCAGCCTTTTACGTTATGAATCAAGCCGAACTAGAAAGAGGAGCACCACGATTGGTTATAAATTATAAACCTTTAAATAAAGGTATAGAATGGATTAAGCTATTCCTATACCCAATAAACAAAAAGAGATTTTACTAAAAAGATTATTATGTTCAATAATTCTTTTCAAATTTGATATGAAATCAAGATTTTGGCAAATACAGATTGAAGAAAAAGATAGATATAAAACAGGTTTTAATGTGCCTTTTGGGCATTATGAATGGAATGTTATGCCATTTGGATTAAAAAATGCACCATCAGAATTTCAGAATATTATGAATGATATAATTATTCCTATAAACAATTTCGCTATAGTATATATTGATGATGTATTAATCTTTTCAAAAAACATAGATCAACATTTTAAGCATTTAAACATATTTTATGATATAATATATAAAAATGGTTTAGCAGTTTCCCCTACAAAAATAAGCCTATGTAAAACAAAAATAAGATTCTTAGGTCATAACATAGTCATGGGAATATTAAATATCGACAGGGAAGTTCTAGAAATTTACAAGTAAATTCCCTGATGAAATAAAAGACAAAAAACAGTTACAAAGATTTTTAGGATGTTTAAATTATATACATGATTTCTTCAAAGATTTGGGAAGTCTTTGTAAACCATTATATGATAGATTAAAAAAGAACCCTAAACCATGGACGGAAAATCACACCAAAATAGTTAAAGAAATAAAAGGAAAGATTAAAGAATTACCATGTTTAAACATACCTAACCCTGAGGCATACCTTATAGTAGAAACAGATGCTAGTGATATAGGATATGGAGGAGACTTAAGGCATAGATTAAAAGGACAGTAAAACTGATTATTAGTCAGATTTTACTCTGGATCTTGGAACGATACTCATACGATTACTTACTGTTAAAAGAAATTTTAGTATTGTCTTTAAATATAAAGAAATTTGAAGATGATCTTTATATGAAACCTTTTTTATTAAGAATAGATTGTCTTTCAGCAAAATCTATAATTGAAAAAGATGTTAAAAATTTAATTTCTAAACAGATTTTTGCCAGATGGCAAGCCTTATTAAGTAATTTTGATTTTAAAATTGAGCATATTAAAGGAGAAAACAATCATATACCAGATTTCTTATCAAGAGAATTTCTACAGGGATGAATCCTGATAAAAAGACGACTGTTTTACCAAGACCAAGAGCACCTACTCTATTTATTTTACCAAGATTACATCTTTTTTCCTCATCACCTTTTTACCAAGTTTACCACCTCCTTTTTTTTCAAATCACCTACAAATTTTTCACAAAACAGATTTACTCCACTTACTCCATATCCACCTACACCTAATACCAGTCCAATAACAAGACCGACTTATTCTGTATTAGCCAAATTACAAGGACTGCCACCTTCTCCCAATCCTTATAACAGATCACCTACAACTGCCTCTTCATCCACAAATAAAACATAATTTTATATTAACCCAAATACACAAGTTGTAAAGATACTCTCGTTCCCCCTTAAACCCATTGAAGAACAGAAGTTACATCAAGGGTTTACTGTTTTACTAAATTATTTATTTCCAAAAGAAACTTATTTTTACAAAAACGATTTTCAAACTCGACTATATTATGAAGCCATTTAACTAGATAGTCATTCTATTCAAATTCGTCATAACTATAACAGAAAATAAAACCAGAACAAATAGGATCAGTAATGTTTAATGTAAACACCCCCACAATGGGTGCACGCGGAATTAGGATCCGGGGCATGTTACTTCAAGATCAACAGACAAGATATATATAGGAACGGGACACAAAAAGTCGTTTAAACTGATACATTGGATTTATATAAAGGATATCTTACAAAATGCTTTAGCTTTATTGTTCTTTGTTTACCTATTACCAAAGACAACATATATTTCCCAAAATACATGATACAATTAAATCTTTAACTGTACCAATCCAAGGCATCTTGGAATTCTCGTGCCTAATGACCTCCTGAAAACATTGCTTACAACGTCACAAAATTTTGTTGGTGAATTTCATAGGGGGTTTATGTATTTATAAAAATTATGCAGGCCGCAAGACTTTCACGTGATGTTTCAACATATGGCAACAATCACACAACCAGATTACTGTTGCACTAAGTCATGGGGACACGAAGCTCAACCTATTTTTGCTATTATAGCAGTTATTTTTGCCCTACAGTGTTGTTTCCCTTTTTAACCGCAAACAGCCAAGTCCGACATGGTCTACGTTCGTTCTAGTGATAGCTAAATCACCCAAAGGGAGGTTAATCCCAATAGATTATTATTTCATTCGCGCTCACATAATGTTAATTAGCAAACTACATCTTGCAATTGACAGTTCATGATAATGGGTCAGGAGGGTTGTTGCTATTAGGCAACACTAATCAATATACTTTTCAACACTTGGTCCAATTTACTAAAAAACAAGCATGTTATCTCCAAGTAATAATAAATCAGCTAAAACTGTAAAAAAGTGGGGCTATGAACTCACCTTGTGTACAGATAGCTCAATATTCTAAGATAAAATACGTCACTACAAGATGATAAATGCAACTATTTTAAATTAAGGCTGTATTTTTTGTTTTAACAAAAAAAAAGTACTGAGTACTTTAATTAACATTGAATATAATATTATAGCGTTACTCATAATTATAGTTGGGCTATCATAAATAAAGAGGTCATGACATGACGTAGCGGAGTTTAGGAAATTTAAATCGTAAATCCACAAATCATCGTTACCATACGAAGAGGCCTCTTTATGAAAACTTCCCCCATTGTAATTATAGCACTTTGATAAACCACTCACATATTCTATATAGACATAATCACCGACTAATTCTTTTAGTAACCCTCTGCTCGCTCCTCGCGCTTCTCCCCTCCCTCTCTGCCTGAGAATCCTTCCCAGCCCCCCGCCGCCTACCGCCCCTCTCCTCCCCTCCCCCCCCATTCTTTTCGTAAATAATGACATAACATGGTGTTTTAAAAAGCCGTGATCGCGTTTCTTACGTCCACGTCTTCGTAGTAAGACGAGCGATCAAAATATTACATTTTAAAGTTTTAAAAATTCTGCGATGAATAGTAAAATTACTGTTCACACAGATCTTTTGCGTTTTAGGTTTAATAGGTAAACTCGTAATCGCGATAACTTATTCGTTTTTAACTCGATTTTAGTTTTTGATTCCCTTCGAGTTACGTTCACGTTATTAAAAGGGTATTTATTTTATAGATAAATCATGAATGAATAGTGATTTTTACTGTTCATAGTTTATAAAATTTCTTTTATAAACTTTAATTATCGAAAATGTCGTAGTTTACTCGTTATAGTTCCGTTTTGAACGATTTTTGCGTGTACGAATCTCGTAATTCAAAAGTTATATTCATATTTTAGGGTGTTCTAAACTCAAAAGTTTGCTGTAATGGAATAGTAACTTTTTATAAAATATAGTTTTATTAAAATTATTTGATAGTGTAAACTCGTTTTTAACGTTATCTTTTGATATAGATCGGTTTTTCAAGTTTCTTATCATTATGGAATCGTCACGAGACGTATTATTTTTATAAAATATCATAACCTACTGTCTAAGATTCGAATTTAGGCAGCCCATATGTATTTAAGTGGATAACTTTATAAAAACTTGTTTTTATGTATTATTAACTTAGTAGTTTACTATAAAAAACCTTAAACATTATTTTACAACATGTGGTACTTATAATAAAAGTTAATATCCATTCCTATGTCCATATAATTTCATTGTAACAAGTTCAACCCTTTTACTTTCATTATTTTCATATGTGATGATTTAGAAAACTTATAAAACCCTAATTTGTCTTAAATATGTTTATACTTAAACTATAAAGAGTTAACAACTTTTATATTTACCTTTTCCATGATATTTATACATTTGGTCATGAGAAAAAATGTATAAAATGGATTTTATTTGAGTTTATCAATTTAACACTTTTCTTTCATGTCCTAATGTGAGAGAGATAGACTCTAGATAGACTATGGAAAAAGTCAATATTAAAGTATGTTTACTTCTAGAAGTTAGAAAGTATAAACATAATTTAGTCAATTAGGGTTTTATTAGTTTTCTAAATATCCATATGAAAATAATGAAAGTAAAAGGGTTGAATTGTATACAATGATATTATATGACTTAGGGATTGAATATTAGACTTTATTATATGTACCACATGTGTTAAATATGGTTATAAAGGGTTTTTATAGTAAGAATACTAAGTTTATAATACATAAACTCTCTCATATTAGTTGGAATAGTTATCCACTTAATACATATGGGTGCCTAAATTCGAATCTTAGACAGTAGGTTATGATATTTATAAAAATAATACGTTCGGGACGATTTCCATAATGATAGAAGAAACTTGAAAAAACCGATATATAACGAAAAAAAAAGATACGTTAAAAGGTTTCGACTATAAATACTTTTATAAAAACTATTTTTATAAAAGTTTATAATTCATTACAGCAACTTTGAGTTTAGAACACCTAAAATATGATATAACTTTTGATTACGAGATCGTCACGCAAGGAAATCGTTTCAAATCGGAACTATAACGAGTAAATTACGGACATTTTCGATACATTTTAGTTTGTTAAAATTAATTTATAAAACTTTATGAACAGTAAATAATTCACTATTCATCAGTAGAATTTATCTTTATAAATATAATACCTCTTTTAATAACGTGAACGTACTCGAAGGAATCACTAAAATCGGAGTTAAAACGAATAAGTTATCGCGATTACGAGTTTACGCTAATTAAAGCCTAAAACGACAAATGAGCTGTTGTGAACAGTAATTTTACTATTCATCACAGAATTTTTAAAACTTTAAAATGTAATATTTTGATCGCTCGTCTTACTACGAAGACGTGGACGTAAGAAACGCGAGCAACGGGCTTAAAACGACCAAGTTAGGTCATTTTTACGAAAAGTATATTTATAAACGTTTTCACTTTATAAATACTATTTTACTAAAACTGTTTGTCAGCTGATTATGCTATATAGAATATTGAGTGTTATCAATAGTGCTATATTTAATAGTGTGAGTTTCTATGAGGCCTCTTCGGATGGCGTAAACGATGAGTTGTTGGATTTACGATTTAATGTGTTCCTAAACTCCTCGTAAGTCTTGGTCATGGACTCTCTTTATTTATATAGCCCGAACGATAGTATGATGTAAACGGACTATAAGATTTTTTTCAATGTTAATTAAAGTACTCAGTACTTATACGCCTTAATTTAAAATTGTTGAGTTATCATATTGTGTGACGTTTTATCTAGATTAATTTGTGCTATCTGTACTTCAAGGTGTGTTCATAGCCCCACTTTTTTCAGTTTTACTGATTTTTATTACTTGGGGATGGATCATGCTTGTTTTTATAAATTGGGACGCAAGTGTTGAAAGTATATTATTATGTGTTTTGCTAAGTAGCATAACCCTCATGAGCCATTATCATGAACTGTCAATTGCATAGATGTATTGCTAATTACATTATGTGAGCGCGATGAGATTAATAGATCTATTGGGATTAAACCTCCCGTTTGGGTGATTAGCTAATCACTAGAACGAACGTTGACCAATGTCCGGAATGGGATGTTGCGGGTTACAAAAATCTGTAGGGCAAAATAACCTAGCTATAATAGCAAATTATAGGTTGAGCTTCGGTGTCATGTAGCTTAGTGCAACCGAATCTGGTTTGTGATTGTTGCATATGTTGTAAAACTTCACGTGAAAAGTCTTGCTGGTCCTGCATAATTTTAAATACATTAAACCTATGAATTCACCACAAATTTGTTGACGTTTTAAGCAATGTATTCAGGATGGTCATTAGGCACGAGAGATGCCAAGGGATGCATTGGATTGTAGTTAAAGACTTATGTGTATCATGTTTTGGGAAATTATATGTTCGTCTTTTGTCATATGAAACAAAGAACAAGTAAGCTATAAGCTTTTTGTAAAGATATCTTTTATTTTTAAAATCCAATGTATCCAGTTTTAAAAACGACTTTTTGTGTCGTTTCCTATTTTATATCTTGTGCTGTTGATTCTTGAAGTAACATGCCGGTCCTATTCCGCTGCGGACCCATTTTGGGGGTGTTACATTAACTTTACTGGAAATCATATGTGTTACAGGTTTATTTTCGTTATATTATGACAATTTGAATAGAATGACTATCTGTTAAATGGCCTTCATAATATAGTCTAGTTTGAAAATCGTTTTTGTAAAAATAAGTTTCTTTTGGAAATAAATAATTTAGTAAAACAGTAAACCCTTGATTTAGCTTCTGTTCTTCAATGGGTTTAAGGATCTTTACAACTTGTGTATTTGGGTTAATATAAAATTATGTTTTATTTGTGGATGAAGAGGCAGTTGTAGGTGATCTGTTATAAGGATTGGGAGAAGGTGGCAGTCCTTGTAATTTGGCTTATACAGAATAAGTCGGTCTTGTTATTGGACTGGTATTAGGTGTAGGTGGATATGGAGTAAGGGGAGTAAATCTATTTTGTGAATAATTTGTAGGTGATGAAGGAGATGGTAATCTTGGTAAAATAGGTGATGAGGGAGATGGTAATCTTGGTAAAATAAATGGAGTAGGTGCTCTTGGTCTTGGTAAAACAGTCGTCTTTTTATCAGGATTCATCCCTGTAGAAATTCTCTTGATAAGAAATCTGGTATATGATTGTTTTCTCCTTTAATATGCTCAATTTTAAAATCAAAATTACTTAATAAGGCTTGCCATCTGGCAAAAATCTGTTTAGAAATCAAATTTTTAACATTTCTTTTTCCCAATTTATAGATTGTTGCTGAAAGATAATCTATCTTATTAAAAAAAAGGTTTCATATTAAAGATCTCTTCAAATTTCTTTATTATTTTAGACATTACTTTATAAATTTTCTTTATTATACAGTTAGAGTTATTTTTTTGAGTTATCGGTTCCAAGATCTGAGTAAAATCTGACTAAATGATTCTGTTTTTCATTGTCTTTTATCTTTGCTTAAGTATTCTCCTATCCTATATCAACTAGCAATTTGTTTCTACTATTAGGTATGCTCAGGGTTAGGTATGTTTAAAACTGGTAATTCTTTGATTTATTCTTTTTATTTTCTTGATTACTTATTTATGGTGTGATTTTCCGTCCATGGTTTAGGGTTCTTTTTTAATCTATCATATAATGGTTTACAAAGACTTCCCAAATCTTTGAAGAAATCATGTATATAATTTAAACATCCTAAAAATCTTTGTAACTGTTTTTTGTCTTTTATTTCATAGGGAATTTACTGTAAATTTCTAACTTCTGTCTATAGGTTTAGTAGTTCTATGGACTATGTTTTGAACCTAAGGCATTTATTTTTGTTTCTAATAGGCCTTAAATTTTTGTAGGGGAAATGCTAAACCATTTTTATATATTATATCATAAAATATGTTTAAATGCTTAAAATGTTGATCTATGTTTTTTGAAAAGATTACTACATCATCAATATATACTATAGCGAAATTGTTTATAGGAATAATTATATCATTCATAATATTCTGAAATTCTGATGGTGCATTTTTTAATCCAAATGGCATAACATTCCATTCATAATGCCCAAAAGGCACATTAAAACCTGTTTTATATCTATCTTTTTCTTCAATCTGTATTTGCCAAAATCTTGATTTCATATCAAATTTTGAAAAGATTTTTGAATCATATAATCTTTTTAGTAGATCTCTTTTATTGGGTATAGGATATCTAATCCATTCTAATACATTATTTAAAGGTTTATATTTATAACCAATCGTGGTGCTCTCTTTCCTAGCTTCGACTTGATTTTCATAAGTAAACAGGCTGAACATGGGACCATGGAGGACTTAGAGGGTTTTACTTATATTTTTTGTCTAATAAATCTTTGTTTCTCTTTTTTTTACAGTGTGATTCTAATTCTTGAGACTTATGTATAGATCTTGATCTTGTAGGGATATCTTTCTCATTAAATTCTTTAATATAAGGTAATTCTACTATATGTTGTTTTCTTTTCCAAAAAGCATTGGGTATAGTTGCACATACATTATTTTTAAAATTTTCTTCTATTTTATTAATTTTATTTTTTATAGCTTCTTGTTGTAATTGTTTTATTATTCTTATGTCACTTATTTCATTTATCAAAAATTTTAACATGCTTTTCTTTGTTTTGTATCATATTTACTTCTTTTGTTACCATTGGTGAGGTAAATTCGAACGTTAATTCTTATTTTATTAATTTAGTAAATGCCCTTTTTCATTAACAGAAAAGGGATATATTTGTGTTACAAAAGGTTGTCCTAATATAATTTGAGAACTTAAATTTTTAACTAATATTAACTGAGTTTTAAAGCAAACATTATTTTTACAAATATGGACTTTAGATAACTTATAATTTATATTTAATCTAGATCCATTTGGACCAGATAATCTCTGAGATGATTTTTCATAATATTTGGTAGGTATTATCCCTTCTTGAATACAATTTAAATCTGCTCCTGAATCTATTAATGCTATTAGAGATAATTTAAAATTTTCATTAATTACTAGGTTTATTCTAGTATACCATCTTTGACAATTTATCGTTTGTATTTCATTTACTATCAAAGTATCTTTATCTTTATTAACTTCTGTTGTGTTCATAATTTTTTTCCTTTATTTTTATCTTCTAATGTTTTTACTTGTTGTTTTAATATTGTTATTTCTGCTTTTATATTTTTTAGTTCTTCTTGTAATTCTGAAATTGTTATTGGTTTTGTTTCTTTATTAAATCTTTTACATATTTCGTCAAAATTATATATTTTTTCATTTGTTCTTTTATTCTATCTATTGTTTTTGGTTTTCCTAATTGTTCTTTTAATCTATCTAGATACATTTTTCTTAATTCTTTATCTTCAACTCTTCCTATTAAATCTGATAGTCGTTTTATTTCATCATCTTCTTGAATAGTATTTATTTCTTTATAATCACAAGTACAATTTCCTTATACAATCTAATTCTTTTGATTCATTACTATTAGTTGATGCGTTTTCTACAACAATTTAATCATCATTTTTCAAAAATCTGAGATACTAGAATCACTAGATTTCTTCATTTATCAGGATTTTCATAATTTGATTTGTAGCTAATTGATATCTTTAATTATAATTTCTTTTTAGTATAACAATTGTTTGAAGTATGTCCTTGTTTTCCACACTTATAACATGTTATTGTATCTTTAAAGTTTTTATACTTGTTTTCTTTATTAAATGATGTCTTCTTTCTATTTTTATATTTATTTTATCCTTTTTTGTAATTATTATATTTTTTTACTTGAAGGTTTTATTTTCTTTTATATTTATTTTCTTTTGATACCTTTCTATAATTTCTTGAAGGTAATTTTATTGTTTCATAACCATATTGTTCACAAAATATTCCTAATTCTTTTTTGTTATTTATTCCTTCCTTTTTAATCTTATCTTTTAGTTTTAAATCAGAACAAATTGCTAATCCTACTTGTTTGGTAAAATTAATAATTTCTCCGTATGTTATTTCCCTATATGGGATCATATTATTATATATACCAGCTAACTTATTTTTTACTTTTTCTGCAATAATCTAGGTAATCCTGGCTATAATAATCTTTCTTTCACAATATCTTCTCTACAATCAGGTCTAGTCATTACCTTAGTTAAAAATACGTCTGTATACTATCTGAAATCTGATAACTTTCTACATGTTAGGTTTAATAATATTACTGAATTTCTTTCTTGATATGCTGTTGGATCTCCAACAAAGTTCTTAAGGATGGCAAAAATATTAAAAGTTTTTTGTCATAATCTTCAATTTGTGTTTCAGTGTGTACATTATTTTCAAGTTTTTAACTTAGTCTTTTTTAAGCACTTAATATTATCCTTTATTTCTGTTCTGTAATATAATCATCCCACAGCCCTGTTAAAAGTGCCAGTGAAAACTGCAATTAATTGTAGAACTATTTGTAAGTTCGGTATTAGTTTATGAGTTTGTAAGCCCTTAGCTGCCATAGTCATTTCTTTGCTATAAATTTGATATTTGATGTTTGTTTGACCATCATTATTCCTTTCATCTTTTTCAAGTACCCACTATAGTGAATAGAAATAGAAGAAAATCCTATATTTATACCTTATAGTATAGATACACCAATTAACTTAGGAGAACAAGAAGCTATATTAAAAGAAATAAATGAAAAACTACTCAAATTAAATATAAATAATATTAATGAAGATGACATTGAAGATGATATAACAGATCTAGAAAACCAGTTTAATGATAAATTAGAAATAAATAAAATAAAATATAATACATACACCCCTACAGCAGAAGCAAGAAATTATTATCATAGACCCTCACTTCCTGATATGGGTTTTGAAGAAAGAAATACATTATCACAAGCCCATTATAGTGGTACTGAAATATATGAATGGAATATAGATGGCCAGACAGAACATCAAATATCAAATTTATTACAAGAAATGACAATGGCAGCTAATGCTTATAAAGCTCATAAAAATAATGAATTACAAATAGTCCAACATTTAGTTGCAGGATTCACTGGTACTTTAAAAGGCTGGTGGGATAGTTATCTTACAGAAGTAGAAAAATGGACAATATTAAATGCTAGAAAGACTATAATTAAAACTGAAAATAATGTAAAAAGCTGAACATGACCATGGAGACTTAAAGGTTTTATTAATTTTTTGTCTAATAAATCTTGTATTTCTTTTTTACAATGTGTTTCTAATTCTTGAGACATATGTATAGATCTTGATTTTGTAAGGATATCTTTTTCATTAAATTCTTTAATATAAGGTAATTCTACTAGATGTTCTTTTCTTTTATCAAATGTAGAAAAATACCAAATAAGTATTTCATTATTATAAGTATTATACATTTCTTCTTTTAAATAATTAAATTCTAATTTAAATTTGATTTCTGGTAACATTTCCATATTTTATTTAACCGACTGTAAATATTTTTCTTCTTGTATAATCTATTTCTAGTTGTGATATTTCTATAGAAATTTTTAGAGATTTTTTCCTTTTATAGCAATTAGCTAATTGTTGATTTATCTTTTTCTTTTTCCAAGGATTTGTTTCAACTTGTAATACTAATTCATAAGTTTCTATTAAAGATTCCATTATTGTCAAACTGTGTTTATCCATTGCTATTAATTCTTCAATAAAATTTATATGATTAAGATGCCTTTTATTATTTATAACAAATTGTTTTTTATTTAAAAACATATTAT
>BQNB010034462.1:23525-51586 GCA_026074375.1 Tanacetum coccineum
TTACGCCGTAGCCTTGCTTACGTGGGCTTCCAATCTCTAGGCTTAAATTATGTTACGTCATAACCATTGTGTCCGTGTTACGCTGTAACTATGGCTAGGATAAATCATCCTCCTTTGAAGATGCTGGTTACGGCGTAAGCGTGACGAAGCAATTACGCCGTAACACTAGTTCTGACTCATTTCTTCATTAAACTTTGTTACGGTGTAACTCTTGCGAGGTGGTTACGCCGTAACTGGACTTGAACTTCTTTTTTTGCTCGTTTTCTACGTCCATGTAACAACCCGAGTTTTAGGCCGGCGATTATCTCGAGCGACGATTTATTTTCTACGATCGATATGGAATAATCGTTTTTTGTTTTGGGCGATTTGATAAAAATCATTATTTCTGGCTATGTCGTAAGCCATGTTTCGAATTTCTATTCGTTTTAACGTTTGAGAAAATTTGAAAATTTTATATTTTTGCTCCGAGAGCGAAACTATATTTATTTTAGTGTTTTATGACATTCCTTGAGTTTTCATAAAAAACGTGTTTAAAAGTCTTGTTTTACGTGATTTAACATTTTAAGTAAATGTTTTAAACAAATAAAAGTGTGACGGAAATAAGAATGGTCTCGGAAGTGTAATCCCGAGCCATGATTTTCGGTTTCTATTTAAGTAAAAGATATGTGTGTCAAAACTTTAAAGAAGAAAATAAGGAAGGACTATTTTTGCCAAATGACCAAAGTGTTTTTCTATACAAAACCTAACACAACCCTTCTAACTACTTTTTACATAAATTTCATCTTCTTCCCTCCCCTTGTTCATCCACCGCCGACCACCACCATAACACCACCACCACTCGCCGGATTTTGACATGCAATATAATCCGATTATAAAATATTGATCCTTACACAAAACTAAACACATCCCCACTTGAATTTTCGACATGCAACAAGTATTTCACTAGATTTAGTTTGGTTCGAGCTCTTGTCGAAATGGGTCGAAAATATTGTTTAGAAGTGTTAGATAAGTACTCTTGTAAGTAGGTTGTTGTTAAAAAAAGTCGCGGTTTGTGTATTCGGGTTGAGTTCGAGCCGCGGCTAGCAAAGGAAATGAAGGTTTCAATCATCGATCTTGTTTTTACACTTCGTTGTAAGTATTTTAATACTAGTATTATATTTACTTTCACGATTATGTCGAGTATTGATTATTGCACGTGATGAAATCTGAGAATCTTGCGTTAGACTAGACTATGAATGATGTTGGATGATATAAATAGGTTAGATGATGTTGATTTGATGTTGTCGGAAGCCGAAAATGGCCGTTTAATGAGTTTCGAAAAGTACAAATTCGAGCAGAAAATTTGGCTCGTATTTTAAGGTTTGAGATTTTGTAAAATCTGATTTTTGATTTAGAAATATGATAGAGTTCGTCCTAATGAACGTTTCGGTAATTCGAACGTCTCGTAACTCTTAAAAACAAAGATTTTACGGCCGATTAAAGTTTGGGAAAAATTATATACTTGCAATCAGTTCTTATTATTTGGTCAAGTCTGACAGAAAATTAAACGCCCGTTTTGAACACCTTCGAGTCTGTTTTAGCCTTCTGATGAATCACGAAAGATGTTCGAAATGTCATTTTACTTTGCCGCGAGGCTTGTTAGTTTTAAAATAGCGTAATAATGGGTCAAAACTGAAAGTCAGATTCTACACTTTAATTAAAAACATAACAAGTTCAGCAGAAACTTGCAGAGGCATTTTGGTCATTTTCCTTCGAGTTTCAGGTCTCGGCCAAAACTAAAAAGTTGTCCGGAACGTCGTTTGAATAAAATCTCTTTAGAGTCCGAGTCGTCAAAATGTGATATAGCGGGTCGTGTTGGACATGTCAGATCTAAGTAAAAAGTATATATATTTGTAAAAATCAAATGAAGTCTAACGTTGACTTTTGAAAGTCAACGGGAGACTTGTTGGATGTTTATAAAAATAATAAACACTATTATTATTACAATCATGATATTTTGGGTTTGACGATTTTAATGAACGAGGACGTTTCTAAAAATAGTAACTCTTTAAAAATAGAAAGTTTCCGAAAATAGAAAGTTTTCAATAAAGTGATACAACTTATGTTTGAAAGAAATATAGTATCTAAAGTATACTAAGTGATATGATCTAGGTCGCGCAAGAAGATTTTTCATCACATGTGTATTTTATACGATTTTTATCGTTGCGATGTACGCATCATTCGATCGTATTTTATTATATAGTAACCGAGCGACAAAATTATAGGTCGCGGTCGAGTTCGTTATCGGTGATGTTTCGTGATTGATTGATTATTGATCGTGGTCTTCGATCAAGGTGAGTTTATAGCCTCGCTTTTGAACTGATTTAAATGTTTTAAAAACCGCGAGGGGGATACATGCTTGTTTTGAAAAATGGAACACAAGTAACATTACGTGTACTTGTTGTTGTTTGTTCTGGAAAGTGGAACGCAAGTAGTTTTATACGTACTTATTGTTGATTGTTTTATGAATTGAACATAAGCAGTTTTATACATGCTTGATGTTGTGGTTTGTTCTAAAAATGGAACGCAAGTGTTTTGAAATGATAATATGATTTCATTGTCATGAGTTTATGCATTTGACTGTGTACTCGTTAATTACCGATGAGGTAAACGTTGAATGCATTAAATAGATCTATTGGGTTTGACAACCCTGTTCGGGGTCTGGATCCGATGGTGAACACTCTGTAACAGACATTTTGTATTGAGTATAGGGGTGGTGGCATACTACCCGGTCACTTAATTATCTATGATGATAAATGCGTTAAGGTTCGGTACACGGGCTCATGAAAGTTGGAAATGTTGTGTAGTTTGCCTAGCTAGCAAGTCATACATGTTTTTGATGGAACCAAACGGCGTTCTAAGATTATAAATGTTTTGTAGAACCAAATATGTGTTCTAATTGTTACTTGAAAACTCTATGAATTCACTCAACCATTATGTTGACGTTTTTAAGCATGCATCTCAGGTTTAGATGCTTGTGATGGCTTGTATAGGACGGAACGCGGATATCAAGGATTGGAACACGGTGAAATTTTGTACATTCGATAATGTGATTTTTAAGAAAACGAGTCGTGATGTGACTCACTAGAAATATATTTTCTAAACTGGTTTGGGACTTTGTAACTCTGATCGTTTTAAATAAATTGAATGTGATTTTGTTTATAAATGTCTCTTTTGAAGTCGTTTACTATGACTCGTATGCATGTATTATGAAGTAGCACCCCAAAGTGATATTCCGCTGCGTTGTAAATTTAGGGGTGTTACATGTGACAACCATGACTTGAGCAGGTTAGTCAAACCATTAGTGTTGACTACTGTATCTGTTTCAATGTATGGGTTATGTGTTATTTGTGCTAATATGTGTTTATATGTGTTTATGTGGGATATGTGAGATTTGGTAATCAATCTATTGAGCGTGATCGTCTCATTGGGATTGGATTTGTGTTGGATTTTTTGGAGTTCATTTCGTTCACTTTTGGTGACAAGGAAATGATTTCGGTGATTGAAGCGGTTTCGCGTTAATTTTGTAAGTAATTATACATATACGTATTTATGTGTTAGTAATATTAGGATGAGATTAAGTTTTAGTGGTAAGGATATGAAAGAAATGAAATTTCTATTTTTGGAATGTTAGGTTTAATAAAAATGAAAAGTTAATTATTTTTAAAAGTTCTAGTGAACTTTGCGTTTATGGGCAAAAAGGTATGCGCAAAATAAGCTTAGGGTTTTGTAGAAAATTAAGTGTAATGTTAATAATAAGCCAATTATTTAATAAAATAAAATAAAATAAAAAAAGGAAAACAAATCTTACTCTAATTAAAATTGGTAAAAGATATCTATCCTAAACATTTTTGTAAACCTTATAAATACCAAAAACCCTTCTCCCCTTTGTTTTTAATTGTCCCAGCCGAATTTTATCAAAGGAGGAAGAAGAATTTTTTTTTCAAGTTTGGTGATTTTTGTGTTCAAGATTTAAGGTATAAATTATAATCCTTTGAGTTAATTATCATTAAAAACATGTAATAAATATTATGATGGATAATTAGGGTTTCATAACATCTGTAATTAATGATATAATAAACATGTTATAATGATTAGGGTTTAATTAGGATCATATGGGTGTATTCGTTAGGGTTTAGATCGCGTTAGAATTTGATTTAGATTGGGGCAAAATTTAGGGCTGTGTTGTTTGGATGATATCTCAATGATGGTAATAGATTTTTTCAAGTTTCTGGTTCCTATGATGTAGCTCAGAGAGTCTAGTTTCCAGAACATCCAGCCACGAAGGTTTTTGAGGTCGGGAAGTCATTCAAACGTTGGTTGCAAGAAAAGTTTTCAAATCAATAAATACGGGTCAGATTTAGGTCAGATTACGAGGTATAAAACCCCCACTTAAAATTCTAATTTAGCTTAGCCCTTCTACAAGAGTTTAGTTCTATGTGTCTATTAGAAATTACCCAAAGGAGAGCTTCTGATTTAGAGTCTAAGTATGGTTTTTAGGTCCAAACTTTTTAGTGTGCAAACAGATCTGAATTGGGACTATTTTGAAGTTTGATTTTCTTAGGAGTACTTGTGCATGTAAATGGCTCTTGGGAATCATGAGGTAGTTAATATACTCATAAATTAACATAGGTGATTTTTGGTATGAATTATGGAGATCAGTAAGTGGAGGTTTTGAGTACGTTAAGTCACGTTAAAATTCTACAGTTTTGAACAAATTGTGACAAACTAGTGAAACTTGTTAACGAAGTGGTTAAAGTTGGGTATGGTGTCGGGGTGACCCATGGGTTAATAGAACACCTTAGACATCCATCATATGATTGTTACATGTGCATTAAGATTTTCGATTAGTAGCGTGTGACACGATTTTTTTGTTGTTTAGATTTGTGTTAGTTGTTTGTAAAGCTTTTTGTTGGAATCTTTTGGAAAGCTAAGCAAAGGTGAGTTTCATAGCCCCTTTTTCTCATGTTATTTTTGGGTGAGAATGATGCTTGTTTTCATGTTAAAATGTTTTTAAGCTTGTTGTAGTTATGTGTATTGGATCGTGGGCACGTTCTGTCCCGTTGTGTTGCGATATGATATGTTTGGTATTGTGGATCCCAATATTGGCAAAAAAAAAAACAGTGTTGCGGTGGTAAGACTGCGTGAGCTAATATGAGGCCATATAGCGCACATATGTAGTTGGAATGATTGTGGATCGTGGGTACGTTCCATCCCGTTGTTGTTAATTGTTGTCATGAATTGTTTTGGTAATTGCAACAGCTAATTGATAGTTTATTTTGGATATTGTTGTATGTCATAAACCTATGATTCTCGCTTAACTTTATGTTGACGTTTTAAGCATCATTTTCAGGTGAGCTTAATGGTGCTAAGATAGAGCGAAGTGGCTAGAAGAGACCGTAGGATGCTTAGAATTTCTTTATGCTTTATGTTTGAATACATGCATTTGCATAAATTGTTTGGATTATGTTTTGCATGTCATTTATTGACGAGACTTCATTCTCATTAATAAAGACACCATTAGGTTTTGGGTATTGTTATGACACTTTGTGTCTTTGCTTTACTTTACTTTTCATTTTAGTATTCTCTATATAGACACCATGTTGTAGTGAGATACCATTCTTGATTTACTCTCCGCATTTTCCGCCTTGGCGGGTGTGGACAAAAAACCCTCATACTCATATTAACAATTTCAAAAGGATTACCTCGACTTTGAAGTTTAGGGATGTGCCGAATGATGTGATTAAACTTATGATGTTTCCATATTCGCTCGAGGGGGCCATTAGAGTTTGGTACGATAAAGAACCTCCTAATTCGATCTTGACTTGAGAGGATCTCGTAACCAAATTCGTGAATCAATTTTTCCCTCCCTCGAAGACCACTCACTTAAAAAATGAAATTTCTCGTTTTACCCAAAAATTCGAGGAGACATTTAGTGAAGCATGGGAACGATTTAAGGAAAATGCTTAGAGCTTGTACCCCGACCAAACGGATTTACGGAGTTAACCCAAATAGATACTTTCTATAATGGTTTAAATGATAACGATCAAGACTCCTTAAATGCCGCGGCGGGTGAAAATCTTTTGAGTAAGACTACTCGAGAAGCTTTGAACATAATTGAGAATAAATCAAAAGTTCATTATTCACGAAACAAATTGAATGTTTCTAGGGTGAATACGAATTTTAGGGAAAGTTCTAGAAAGACGGATAAGAGAATTGATAAGATTACGGACCAAATTTCGACCTTAGTTGAGATTGCTTCTAAGAAAATTGTCACTCCCGCTACGGTTAAAGCGGTTGAGGAATCTTGTGTTACTTGTGGTAGTGCTCAATAGCTTGTAAAATATGTCCTAAGATACCGATAAATAATCAATCTAGTGTTTAGTGCTGCAAAAACGGGTTACTTAGCTTACAATCAATAGCTCCTCCCAAACCGTGTAGTAACACATGGCAACACCCCGGTTTTGCTACGTTGCAAAACAATGGTCCCAAACTAGGATAATCAAAATCAAGGTCAAGGGAATAATTTTAATCGGGGGGAAAAAAAAAAATTTTATTTTCTACTGGAAATTCAAGGTTTTTCAAGTTTCAAATAATCATCTCTAAATTATCAAAATCAAGGATTTCAAAACCAACCTTTTCAAGTTTCTAATAATCAAGTTCAACAAGGAGTTTCAAATGAGTTTTCAAGTTACATGAAATCTAATGATCAA
The DNA here is from genome assembly GCA_026074375.1 of Tanacetum coccineum. Taxonomy (NCBI): domain Eukaryota; kingdom Viridiplantae; phylum Streptophyta; class Magnoliopsida; order Asterales; family Asteraceae; genus Tanacetum; species Tanacetum coccineum. The sequence goes on from BQNB010034462.1 coordinate 30,278, forward strand.
ATGATGAGAAACATGCAAAGTCAAATCAACTCGTTGAAAGGAGAAATTTAAAAGAATGAAAATGTTCAAAATACAATGAGACTCAAAAACCGTCTGTGAATCAACAAAATGCTTTTTAAAATAATTTGCAAAATATGTTAAGTGAATTTTTCCAAAACCAAGCCTCAACTTCGGGTACTCTTTCGAGTAATACAATTCCTAACCCGAAGTGTGAGATGAAAGTAATCACTAATAAAAGTGGTGTTGCTTATGAGGGACCTTCGATTCCCTACTAATGCCTTCTCCCCAAAAGGTAGTAAACAAGAAACCGAGGAACAACGGATAAGGAGCAACCTAAATTCCAAGGAAGTACCGCCACATCCAACCTCCCGTTGTCCCCCATTTCCTATTACCGGAACCTGAGGTTCCGAAAGACTTTACTAAGCCTAAATTCCGTAATCCTTCGAGACGTTTAATGTTCAAAGTACCGTGAAAAAGGCTTCGAATCAAATGGAAAAAGATCTTTCAATATTTCCAACATTTGGGCGCTTCGACATTAGCTTCTGCGATGCAGTTACTTTTGATGCCAAGATTGCTCCTACGATTAAGAATTTGCTCATGAATAAGGACAAGTTGTTTGAATTAGCTAAGATACCGTTGAATGAGAATTGTTTGGGGATGCTCCTTAAAAAGCTTCCCGAAAAGCTTGGAGATCCTGACAAGTTTCTTATACCATGTGATTTCTCAGGAATGGATATATGTCACGCCTTGGCTGATCTTGGTGCGAGCACAAATCTTATGCCTCTTTCCATTTTTAAAAAGCTTTCCTTACCCGAACTTACCCCCACTCGGATGACTCTAGAGCTAGCGGATCGATCCATTACTCGTCCCAAAGGACTCGCCGAAGACGTCTTTGTCAAAGTGGAGAAGTTTCACTTTCCTACCGACTTTGTTGTTGTTGATTTTGAAGTCGATCCTCGAGTTCCTCTCATTCTTGGGAGATCTTTCTTGAGGACCGGCCGTGCCTTAATTGATGTTTATGGAGAAGAAATAACCCTTCGGGTTAATGACGAAGCTGTAACTTTTAATCTCAATCAAACTTCGAGATACTCCTCTACATATGATGATATGTCGGTAAACCGAATTGACATCATTGACGTTGCTAGTGAGGAGTATGCTCAAGAAGTGTTAGGCTTTTCTAATAATTCTTTGGGTGGCAATCCCACCACGACTATTGAGCCTATTATTTCTGACTCTTTTCTTTCCTTTACTCCGTTCTAGGAAAGTGACTTCATTTTGGAAGAAATAGAGGCTTTTCTCAAGGATGATTCTATTTCACCGGAAATTGATTATGCCGATTGTGATCCGGAGGCAGATATTTGCTTAATGGGTTAATTGCCTAAAAATGTATTATACTTGCCACTTTTTGTCATTGTATGTAGACAACTATTTTTTTTGCCATTGTGTCGCTCAACTTTTAAATTCGTGCTATTGTGTGTATTCTGTGACTATTTCTGCATGTAAAATGACCATTTTACCCTTCAAAATTTGAAAAAAGTAAGGGTAAAATGGTCACAAAATACACACAATAGCACAAATTTAAAAGTTGAACGACACAATGGCAAAAAAAATAGTTGTCTACATACAATGACAAAAAGTGACAAATATAGTATATTTTTAAGCAATTAACCTTTAAAAAAATGGTATAAAATAAATGATGGAGTAAGTAAGACCCGACCCGACCCGAACCAGATATGAAGTGATCTTCCGAAAAGAAAACAAAAACATCCTCAGTCTCAGATGGCTAAAACACAAACACAATTTCATCATCAGTCAGTTTGTGATGATGAGTGAGTCTTACTCCACAAATGTTGTCTCTTAACAAAGACTTCTTTTAATAACACAAATCCATCTGCTTATTTCTTAAAAGATCCAACTGTAAATAATAATAATACTAAGATTGAAGAAGAAAACAATAATGGGGAGCATACCTATTTTATCAGGGAACACAATTATCTCTCCCACTTTTATTAAATTACCACTTTTATATTCATCTTCTTCTTATTCAAGACCTTTATCTCATCATTTACCCAGATCAGGTACTTTTTTTCTTTTCTTTTTTAATATGAAGTTCCTTGCTCCTGTCCACATCTTTCTTCGACTCAAAATTATGGTGTTCATGACCCTAGGATTAGTCATATTGATCTGGAAATCCGCTTGCCTCGATAGTCAATGCTTCGTCAATCTGTTGTAAGTGCCATCACTGAACATGTTATTTCATTGAACCACATGATCATCTGAACCCCGTATTTGTCTTTGAATTAACTGCCCTTGGAGATCTATGACTGTGTAGTCATGCATGAATTCAAATCCATGGCTTCCCATCGAGGTTTTGGGAGGTTTAGCAGTGATTGGTAACTCTCAATTCTCCACTTGAAAGTCTTCTACACGGTTCTGAATAACCAATTTTTTTGGTCCATATTTGACATCTGTAATTTAGAATCTTTTGTTCTACGGTGATAGGTGGTTCAAGTGACCTTGAAAGATTTAACAAGTACAGATCTCAAAGTCCACATGGGTACCCTGTAGTTTGAAAGTCCCTTCTGCTATAAAAGATGTAATCTGTTGAGATCACTCGACGATGGATATTTGTCTTCATATAGTTGTACCCATACATGAAAAAACTTCGATTCGTACAACGCTTAAGATACGCATGTTGAGTCTACTGCTCGGCGGTCTCCTTCATATAGAATCGGTCAATGTAGAATCGTTTGATCGTTGAACCCCCAATTGAGAGGATACCATACATAGCTGCCAATTCATACTTGCATTCCTCTGCAATCCAGAACTGATCAGGCACCACAGTTGTTCCTAATCACGACATCCAGGGTAAAATGCCGGCCGTTCACTTCGGATTGACAAGAGCTGTCTGCAAAGCTTGCGACCATATCGTAAATACACCAGGTCATTGTTGAAGAAGAATTCCGGTGTGAATGGTTTACATGGCCTGGTTTCACGCTCCCATGGAAGAGGCTTGCTGACGTTGTACCCTGATGATTGCAACATCCACTTGATCTTTAAGAAATTGGTGGCATTCTTCAATTGAAAATTGCGAGATGATCACGTCAGGATGAAACACTTTGACTATTTCGAATTGCAGGGCCTTCAAGTCCTTGGGAGTAAGTTCAGAGATTCCTAGTTGTTTATACAAAACAGTCCATAATGTCGCCATAGTCCCGTTTGGGCAAGTAGCAGTTCTACCTGTGGTTATGCGCATATGTCGACTTCAGAGCAGAGGCCCAGTTGTTTGTTGGCATGGACAGATCAGATGATGGAATAGTCCAAGCAGGTTCTGGAGTGGACGGTCTGTCTTCAGTGAGAGGTTTCCACCAGCTTTGTCTCAGGTTGACTGTAGGAACATGATCACGTCCGACCTCATCATCACTAGAGAGTACTTGTACATCTGCAGTGGTATCCTCATCGCTAAATAGTAGATCGTCAGAACTGTGTGATTGACGGCTTTGTCCTGGGAAGTCAGTTCGTTGTCCACGCAGGAGAATTCAGAGCTGATGCAGTGTCTTTGAGGAACTTGGGGCTTCAATGCGTTGACTGAACTTCCAGACGAGTGGATGAGACAGGAGTGGTATAAAGAGAGGGAAGGAGCTTGGGCAGAATCAAAGCTCTGGTTGTCCAAAAGCTCCTGATTGCGCCTGACGGTGGTGGAGAGGGAGGTGGTGGTGATGAGCCGACCCAGGGGGAGGCTTTGGAGAGTCCTTGCTTACCTTTCTTCTTAGTTTCATCTATCTGAGCCTTATCATCATCAAAGTCCTACATCTTTCATCACGACGGATTGCGCCTGTATGCTTCATATGCCAATTCGGCGGTTCAGCATGTCCCTTATCGAAGTTCTCCTCCAACATGCGTTGGAGCAGAATACCTTTCCATGTCAGAACGTAGGGAGATCCTTGAATCAAGCACGAAGAGGAGCTCCTCATTGCATGCTTTACAGATGAACTAACCACCTCCTTAACTGAGTCTTCTATTTTTCGGTCAATCTCATATGATTCAATAAACTTCGTCGTCTGTTCTCTGATCATGTTGGTCCAATCCATGGTTTCCAACTTGCGGATCCTGCTCCCCTGTTTTTCTAACCGTGATTCCAGAGCTTGATTTTCTTCTACACGGTCCGCTATGTGTTGCTCGAGTTCACCCATGCGCTTAATGAGAAGCGACTCTGATGAACCTTGTGAAGTTGAGGTGGTAGTGGAAGAAGTTGGTTGTTGTTGTTCTACCAGAGAGCATAGTTAGTGATGTGGTAGTTGGTAGAGGCCAATGAACATTAGGTGAATGAGGTCTAGACATGAGATCGATCACCGGAGATGTCATCGGAGGGGTGATAGAAGTGTCTTGCTGAATAGTGACGGATGCCATTGATTCAGCCTCAGTGTCAGCTGTTGATCATTCTCATTACGGCCTCAGCGGATTTTTGTCATTCAAGAATGTGATCACCAAAGCTGAAATCCCTTTGGCGAGATGATGTAAAGAAGACAATGTCCTTGTAGAGCTGACAGGGTCTTCTGTATCACCGTTTCATCAACCGGAGCTTCAGATCTTATGCACATCAGGGTATCCGAGGCCGTGAACCTTCATCCATCTGCTCAGGTTGATGGGTTGACTGGAGTGGACCAGTGATGCTCAACATCCGAGCGTTCAAGGTTATGGGTCCAGCGAGAACACCGATTATGGTAATGGTAGAAGATTCAATCAATGTTAATTGTCATCATGGTTTTGGTCCAGCCAGCCTTCAATCTCGTGTTACCAGTGGTCTGATCCAGCCTGGCCTTCATCTAGGGTACCAGGGTTTGATCCAGCCTGGCCTTCATCTCGTGTACCAGGGTCTGATCCAGCCTGGCCTCCGTCTTGATTTCCACTTCTACCCACGGAAGGCATTTCTTCATCAGACTCCGTATCACTGCCAGATAATCCGACTCCGGCATATAACGAAAGAGGATTTTCACGACCGGCTGTTACGAGTTGGAAGTTTGAAGAGCAGCCTCTGAAATATATCATGTTCTGTCGAGCTTTCTTTTTGGACTTTGAAGGTTTAGGAGAACTTGGGCAGCTTGTTCCTCTCCTACTTCCTTTCCCCTTTCCTGGCACCTCTGGTAGTTTGTTGAAGTTACCTCCCAATGTCAGGTTCCCTGATAACCACAGGAGGAAGAGGACCCCTTTGAGTTGGGTATGCATCTGTTAAACTTTCTTGCAAAACCTTTTGCAGTATCGCCTCCTCTGTGTCTTCAAGACTAGGTTTAGCAGCAGGAACCCCTTCGTCAACGAATTCATCGACCAACCGCTTAGAACTCTTAGCAGTTCTCTTCTTGACCACTTTCCCTGCCTTAGCACGTTTGGCTAGTGGAATGATCCTAGATGTATTCAGACACGAGGTTTGCGCTTCTTCTCCTTAGGTTTGAGCGGTGTATGTTTTAGCACCTCTTGGTTTTTAATTTTAGAAACGGTTTGTTGCATCGATTGCCTTTGGTATTGTTTGTTTGATATGCTTGGTTGTATTTGGGTGCAGGAGATTCAGGATCACTTAATTCCACACACCCGCGATGTCCGTTGATGCGTTATTTAACCTTTTCCAGATAGTCAACATATGTAGTCTGCTCCTCGAATTACATTATTGATGAGTTTCATTTGTATAGTCCATCCCAAAGACCTCTTGTTTGCTTCCCTTAGCAGTGAACTTAAGATGACCTAGTACAGGTTCCTCAGTCGGCAAATGATGAGACTCGTGTCAAGGGTGGAAGTTTGTGGCATTAACGTGCAAGTGGAATAATGAATCAATATTGTGAACCTATACTTGGAATAAGAATAAGAGTTGCTTTCTTCTTCCCCAGAGTATGTTGTGCCAACTTCCTTTTGTCTTCTGTGAAGGTGTGGATGGATTGAGTGAATTCCTCCCACATCCTTTCAGCATAGTCAATGTGAGCTCGATTGACAATCCCCCAAAGGATTTTGTAGCTCACTGAGCTCTCGGCCTTTTCAAATCAACGTCTTTTCCCGTGAGGCACAGATTAGGATAATGGGGCTAGTGCCCTCACACTGTTTGGAACTGTCATTTTGTGGTGACATTAGACAAGTCATATACTTCCTTTGGATATCCCAACTAATTGACAAAAACACAATGTGTATCCGGAGTTGGAAGGAAGATAAGTCCCAGTTTTGTCACTGGGTTAATTTGAAGAGCATCTCTGAGTGTGTCTTGATTGAGATTGAACCATTGCTCGTCCAGTTGACACTTAAAACTTCCAGCTTTACTGTCAAAACGAATGGTATCCCAGAATTGCTGAATGTAGATAGCAGGTATTGTTGATGACGGCTAAAGCTTCTGAAGAAGTTATTTGCTTGAGAATGTCCACACAATCTTGAAAATTTGGACTGCGTTTAGATTTTTCTTCATCAGATAGCAGTTGCATTTCCCATTGGCACCCATCGATTGCGAGGCACTGATTTTTTCAGCATACGGAAGGGTGAGGCCTTGCAAGAGCTTGTTCAGTAATAGACATTGATTCAGCCAAGTTACAATCAATAGACGACGAGCATGCAGATAATGGTTGTTAATGAGAGGAAAAAAAAGCAAATGCACGGAAGTTAAGCATGTAATGCCCAATATCAAAACGCAAGGATTTTGACATACACCCAAGACTCACAACGCAACAGTCCATTACAACAAAACGCAGTCATACTCAAAACGCAGTCATTCTCAAAACGCAATCATACTCAAAACGCAGTCTTAGTCAAAACGCAACTAGGTCAAAACGCAATCATCCACAAAACGCAATGATTATAATATTCAAAACAAGACAAAACGCAACCCTTTTAGAAAATTTTGAAAAAGAGGGTTCTATATTTTAATAATAAAATTTCTTCAAATCAAAACGCAATAGTTGCCGTTTTGAGCCTGATTTGTATCAAAATATCAAAACGCAACATTAATTATATCATCAAAACGCAACAAAGAATTATGCCTTTTAGAACCTCTTAAAACGCAACATCCAATTTAACTACAAAACGAAACATGAAATATATCGCTTTTAAAATCATAAAAACCAACATCAACATAACCACGAAATACGCCACAAGAGTTAAGCCTTTAGAATCCTAAAACGCAACAACGAACATAACCACAAAAATGCACATGAGTTTAGCCTTTAGAATCCTAAAACGCAACAACAACATAACCACAAAACGCAACATGAATTTAGCCTAAAATGGCAATCACTACTCGAAAATTATATGGACATTAATGTACGGGGCGGGGAATCAATTTAGGCATTGGAAAATCATCTAGTATTTAAGAGAATGAAAACCCAATAATTAAGCACACTAACCCTTGATTCGAATGAGGTGTTTACAACACGAGGATCATAAGCCATGAAAATTGCTTTAGTAATCTCAGACCAATCAAAACGCAACGAGAAAGAAATTTGAGAGAGAATCGCAACAAGTTTGACTTGAATTTGTAATATTTGACCCAGTCAAAACGCAACACCCCCCTTTTTGTTCAACAACTTCCACTTTCCACATTTGGCATAAATGGTCCCTTTCTTTCTTATTTCTTATAATGTAAGATAAGTTACACCAATGGACCCTCACTTTTCATATTTCTTTAACGTTTAGGGACATACATCAACTAATGGATTGAGTAACTCGGGAAAGATACACAATTGGACCTTCACATTTAATGAACCTAGGATACACGTAGCAAATAGCACATATGACCCTAGACATGCATATAATTGACACAATTGGACCTTTTTAAGTTAACACTAGTTTAACTCCCCCTTACACCATAACCCCGTTAGTTACAAAAAAAGTGCTTGAAAGATGTCTAAATTGAAGAACCAAAAACCACTCTCCCCCTCAATCAATGACCCGATTTCTATTTAAAGAGCTGTAGACGTTGATTGAGAGACAAATTTATGAAAAACCAAGTCTGATTACTTTTCAAAAGTCCGCTTAAAACCACCACGTGAGATCCAAATAATTTTCTGAAGAATCATAGACGGAAAATTATGAGGATAAAAGAAGACTTCTCTTCTTAATCAAGAAATAATGCACTGAAGCGTACATTAGATATCGAGGTGGTGCACACGGATTTGACGTAATCCATGCCCGGAGAACTTAAATCCACTCCTTTTGTTGGCAAACAGCGGTCTTTTTGGCGACGTGCTTTTCCTATTTGAAGACCGGGATGCAGCCCTGAAATAACTGCAAACCATTTTAGAACATGTTTTTCGAAAGGTTTAAAAACATCCTTTCGAGGGCTTCATAACAAGACACCGTGGTCATTATGAACGTCATTGGCTAGAACTGTAAATGTTTATCGATAAATGGAAAGACATGTCTTGAAGAAAAACTATATTTGGAATTTTCTATTTTCTGATTTTATGTATTTCCTATTTTTGGATTTAATATGTACATATTTAAAAGATACGTGAAGCAATCCGTTATACATCTGCTCATCCTAAGACTTTTGAGTGTCACCGGCTTCATACACTTCATGCCAAGCCTCGGGAGAATGAATTCAAATCGTCTCGTGGCAGCTGCCTTTAGTGGATAAAATCTGCCAGTTGATAACTCTGACCTCACAAAATACAACTCAAGCACTCCTTTTTTCCACTTGTTCCCTGATGAAATGATGTCGGATGTCGGTGTGTTTAGACCGAGAATGCAGAATCGATGTTGCAGCAAAGAGCTATGGCATCTCTTGTTGTCACAGTACATAGGGATTTCGATTGTATGTCAAAGCCAAAATCTGATAATAAGAACCGCATCCATAGCTTTGGGCACAACAACCGATACATCCGCGATGTATTCAGCTTCTGTAGACGAGATAGACGTGCTAGTTTGCTTCTTTGATGACCAGTCTGACTAACTTATGCACCAAGGAACTGAGCAACTGCCAGATGTAACTTCTGTTGATGGTCCAGACAACCTGCATATCTGCAGCTCGTATCTGTTAGTGCCATGGCGGGGTGTCTTTTCGGATACAAATGACCCATATTGAAGGATCCATGAGAAACGAAAGACCGTTTAACTGCCTTAAGGTGCTTTTTCGTGGCCTAATTGATATCTACACACATGCACACAGCAAATACAAAGGTCAGGTCTACGGCCTGTGATATAACATCAGAGACCCCAATTCATGCTGCGATACTTTGGCTGGTCAAACGGGGACCCTGAGAGGCCTCAAACCAGTTTTGTTCGCTCCTCCACCATAGGATGTCAACATACAGGGTCACATTTAATGAGATCAATTTCTTTAAAATCCTCATTTGCATATTTTAGCTTGATTTTATATGAAAATGCTTCTAGTGATTTTGAGAGATTTTAACCCTTAAGAAAAATGATATTTGACCCTCATGCGACATTGAAATTCTAGAACTCATTTCATTAGAAAAACGGTCACATCTTTTGGGTCGTTCGAGGCAGAATATGATAACACAACATATATTGAACATGAAGAGTGTGTTTTGCTGTTCGGGCGAAGGAACAAGGTGGGATCGACGACACCCTTGGGAGATCCTTGATCCAGAAGAAACCTGACAAAGTGTCATACCATGCCGAGGAGCCTGTTTCAACCCGAAAAGTGCTTTCTTCAACGATAGACAGATGAGGACGATCTGGGACAACAAAGCCATCTGGTTGGTTGGATCATAGAACTCTTCTTTGAGCTCAGCCATTTAAGAATTAGCATTTTACAACGTCCCATATGATTAAACTGTCATGTTATTGCTGGCGGCAGTTGGCAATGAATATCCTATGCTCAAGACAGCACCCCGGGGCGAAGAATTCTTCAAAATCTAGACCTTCCTCTTGACTAAATCCTTTTTGCTACAAGACGAGCCTTGTTTTTTTAAAACATCAACAATACTCATCAAGCTATCACATTTTGTAAATCCACTAGAGAGCAATAATCATGGCACTGCTGGAGGTGGCACTATTTCCCATACGTCTAGCCGATCAAATTCATGGATTTTCGTCTGCATGGCTTGAAACCAGCGTCCTTCAGTACTTCAGATTGAAAGTTTTTTGTTCAACTTTGGACATTACATGAAATGTAAAGCTCCACAAAGCATCCTAGCAAGAGCTGATTTCTAGTGGATACCGTCTTGAGGGGTTCCAATATGTAATCAATAGGGAATGAGAGTCAGTCCATTTTCCGGGACATGTTTCATGATGTTGAGTGGATTGGCAGATTCAGGGTATTTTGATTTCCCCGAGAAGATGAAGCTCAGAGTTATAGTCTGGGGCGAACTCATTTACAAATGGTTCGGGATCAGCTGCAGCAAACGGATTAACTTCTGCGGATGGCTCACCTGCTAAACCATGATGAACCGAGGAGGAATGATGATCCAATGGAGATGAAGTATGGCTGCCTGAAGGTGCGTCCAGATCAATGGCAATAGACACGGATGTACCTGTAGGTATGACCGGGATTGGATTCTGACGGATACCAGGTGGATTAAAATACTCATCAAACATGGGTTGGAATTAGCATCGTCCAATTTCTTATTCGTGGGAGGTCAAATGGTATAGCAGGGAGCCAGATTTGGTACGAGCCTGAACTGATAGTCCAGTGCGATCAACAATGAATAGGAGAAGGTCCTGAACATGATTGTACAGTAGCCATTTGCTCATCAGCTCAACGAGACGTAACATGAATAGTCTCCATTATTGTCGTGTCCTTTTGTTGTAAATACTGTACCCTTCCTGTATGTGTGGCATAACGCAACAAATATCCGAAACAGCCGTTGGTTTTAGTTTCCCAAGATTCTCACTGTCATGTGTAGGGAACAAAGAGCACCAAGACTCGGAAAAAATGGTGAGATCAGCTTCTAATATTGAGTTACTAGCTCATAGGGGTTATTCTCGTTACGTGTGTGATAAGGGAACGTTTTGTGTGTAACAAGCAGGTAGCCACAAAGCTTCGGCCCAAATAAACATCGGAGCCTTGGAAAAAATTAACATTGTCCGTCGGCAGCCTCGACAAGAGTACGGTTCCTTTCTTTCGACAAGCCGTTGCTGCTCGTGGAGCCCCTTGAAACGGTCTTTGAATGAAAAATGCCTACTTTATCATAGTTGTCATACAACGTTTTTGTTTACAATTCTGTTCGCATTGTCGGTGCGAATGAAATCTTACAGTTTTTAGACCGACTTTGAATTTGCGTCAGAAATTTGAATTACAAACTGCAGGGGTTTCATCCTTGATCTCAAAACTTAACCCAACTTAACCGAGAATAATCATCGACGATGACCAAGATATATTTCTTTCCCATTAATCGTTGACCACGCATCGGTCCACATAAGTCCATGTGAAGGGTGTTTAGAACTTCCAAATTGGTGTTTTCAGTTTTGGGTTTGTGAGTATGCTTTTTGCTCTTTCCTAACTGACATGCAGAACAAAGATGATCTTTCTCAAACTTCAATCTAGGTAAGCCTCTCACAAGGTCTTTTCTTGCAAGATCATTGATGGTACCGAAGTTCAAGTGGTTTAAACGCCGATGCCATAACCATGATTTGTTCCTGGAGGCTTTGGATAACAAGCAAATTGGTGAGGACTTCAGCATGTCTTCAACAGAGATAGTGTATAAATTGGAGCCACGGGACCCTTTAAGTAATTCAACACCATCCGTATCACGAACATAACAAGAATGCTTCCTGAAGGCAACTTCCAAATCTGAATCACAAAATTGACCGACAGAAAACAAATTATGCCCCAGTCCTTCCACATAGTATACCCTGGAGATTACACTTTCACCAATGACATAATCTCCATATCCCATAATGGCACCAAAGTGATCATTCCCGAATCTAACTGTCCCGATGAACTTTTTCACGAAATTCATGAGCCTTTGATCGAATCCCCTCCGTCATATTTTTTTGAGCACAAGAGTACAAATACCAAAGGACGATCTGTACACCTGCATTTGAAAACAGACGAAGATGGAGAGTTTTGGAAAATTGGATCCAATGTTGGTTTGTGGTTCCGATTGGTGTAGCACAACAAAGGCTGACATTCTTGTAAGTTTAGTGAAAACCCGATTTTAAAGGGCACGATCACATATGGTGAATGTTCTTGTTCCTGTGGTTATCCATTGGTAACACAACAATGTTACGTGTTTTTGCCATGTTTGGTTTCCAAATTTGTTTGATATGTTTAGGTTTCCACACTTGTGTAACTTGCTTTGGTTTCCAAACTTGTTTGATGTGTTTGGTTTTCCCAACTTGTGTAACTGGCTTAGGTTTCCAAACTTGCTTAACATGACGCACAACATTTTATATATACATTAGGGAGGCATTCACAGAGTTCAAATAATTAACCACACAACATATCATGAATAGCCGAAACAATAAACATTTGTTACATGTTTTGCACACGAGATTGAGAATGCTAATTAATTACAGTACCTAGAGCGTAATACAATAATCAACACGATTCGTGTTCTAAGACTAAGTATCTATTGTCCTAGAGTGGTCTTTCTACTTTCTTCAAGCTGTCACTCTTGCTGCGGATCCTATGTTCCTTGAGTATGCACCTATGCTGAGATCCGCCTAGCATTAGAGCAACTGCTTTACCCTCCTGTAGGGTAGGGCAAAGGACATTAAGACTGTCTGATTGTAACCTTGGCTCTCATGTATGTGTGTAGTACTACTTGATGTTGCAATTTTGTTCCTCAAAGGTAACTTGCATTTTCTAGGGGTGGTAGCATGCTTCTATCTTGTTGATTAGAATACGCTTTGGCATGTGCCAAATACATATTCTAAAGATTTCCTGAGAATCTTAGTGTAACCGGCAAGCAAGATTCAGGTGATCTATCTAAAGTATTCAACTTTGGGCTTCTCCACTATGTCGTGAAAAGGGTGATATCTACACTTTTCTTAAGATGCCAGAGAAAAACTAGTATGAACTTCCTAGTTATACCTATTGCGCGGGGAATAGGTTTCAACAGGTAGAGCATACTTTCCTGGTTGCAGTCACTTTTGGTTTAAACTAGTTGTAGTGCCACACTGATGACAGTATTCTGTAATTGGACCTAAGACTTTTCATTTTCTCTTTTTAAGGGCAGTTGTCTGTTCTGTACTCTTAGCACGCTTATCTTGATAGAACATACAATTCCTTTGTAATGCTGCTTAATCTTTGTCATTTTTTTTTTTTTGCCCTATAAAGTTCGTTTTGTTCTTGAAGACTATTAACCTTTTCAGTTAATGTGAGATCTGAAAGTCTCTACGGGGCCCTGTAAGATCAAGTGGTCGTTCTAGTTCACTACAGGTCACCTGAAATTGAGAGATTTTGCATTTTTCAGCTTTTGGATGACATTGTCTTTTTCCTTGAAGGAAGCTTTCATTTGACCGATCACAAAAAAACGAGTTAAAATCAGGAGTATCGTTAACGGATGAAGACGGTTTATTCTGAAAACTATCTTTAAGGTTTTGATACTTTAATTTACAAACTGTAAGTGTTAGTGTGCTTTATCTCAAGATTTGGAAAACTGGTTTAAAAGATCGTTATATTATCCTTACGGACACGATCAAGTAAATTAGAAATCTCCACTTCAAGTTCCAACAACGTGTAGTTGAAGACAAGACGAAACAGATAGACTATTGCATTTCAGAAAAATCTAACTACATTGAGCTCAGAATTTGAGGCAACATAAAACACTTCTTTAAGCAAGCAATCAGCAATTATATTATCATGTTCGAGAAGAAGGTTTTTCCGTTCTATCGCATCATGTTTCCTATCAACAGTACTTTGGTCTAGTTCAGCTTCCAACTCATCAAAGCATTACACCCTTTCTTCACTTCTTTTGTTATATCCTTTGAATGCCCTTAAAATGTTTTGAAGAGGTTATTTTGAAAAAATGGAATGACCTCCGTTAGGTACATGTCTTGGATTGTTCAAGAACACCCTTCTCCTCTTCAGTGATCCCAGTTGGTGTAAATTCTCATTTTACATGTTTTATCAAATTCCGAAAACCGGTAGTTAAGTTTAAAAATTTTGATTTTCACATTTACTTTGGTTGGAAAGCACTCTGGGGACAAGCGTTTCCGGTGTATTTGGAGGATACTCATCAACGCTTTTGATCGGGTCAGGTGTTCTGCCTTATGAAAGCTTCAGCTTTATCATCTTAACACAATTCTTGAGACCCAAAATAAATTGTTTCTGGGGTCAGTTGTTCCTGCTTGTGAAAAAGTCGCAAGAAAGTCTCTGTTGAGTAATTGGGGCGTGTGATATTGACCATTAAATTATCCACACATGCCTGTAGCTTTCATTTGTTATCATGCATTTTCTTCCTAGAAATTTCAGATTGTTCTAGGGTCTCCTCACAGTCACGTACTACGGCCGGTGCATGATTGGGTGTGACAATTACATGACCACTATACAGGGCAGGCTGAACTTGCCTTGCATGATGTAGACATAGGGGGTTCTTGTAGCCAATGGCTACCTTATTCACTTCATCATAAAAAGACGGATTGGTGTGGTGTGGCTAGGTTTACACGAATTCATGTGAACTGTTTGAATATACTGGCCTTGTTTGAATAGCTTATCCTCGGACCATATCTTTTAAAGCCTTTAAGGTCAAAAATTCTCAAGGAATTGTTTTCTTTCTGATTAACATCCTTTTCAAAGATGAATACTTCATCTACCATTAACTATGTATTTTGGATGGTAGATGCAAGTTGCAATTTAATAGAATGAAGTTACCTATTTTCAAATTTTTTTCCTTAATATAACGGTCACGAAAAAACTACCTTAGTTGCTCATCAATCTTTGTTCCCGTTCAGTTAATTCAAACCTGGCCCGTCTTTCATACAGTTCAACTTGTTCCTTATATGTGGCAAGTTTAGCATTTAACAAATTATTAGTTACTGTATTCTTGGGTGTATGAGAGACAGATCGGACATCAGAATCATGCAAGTCATTATCTATCATCACATATGCATCATTTGGAACCATAGATGCATTATTCTGTACAACCGGTACTGCGTTGTCCTTTACATACTGATCATAAGAAGTCATATACTACACTCGTATAATCAGCAAGAGAGTCAACACCGTGGTTGTCGTAACATCGTCCGTGCTTCTCGTTCCTCATGATGATCACAAACAGCGTCTTGATAGTGATCATGAGCCTGTACCTCAGATAAGATGTTCGAATCATAAGACGGACCGGCTTCATCATAAACTGGATCTGCGGATGATAGATTTGCCATGAATAAGGTTTGTGCCGTAGGAGAATCAACAAATCAAATCAACCACACATCAGTCCAGTCAGCTTTGAAATACATTATCCACATTGAGAGCTAAGTCTTAACAGGTTTTTGCTCACCACATCTTCAATCACTGCAATTGTCCAGACCACACATCTAGGAATCAATTACTGCTCTTCCATCCAAGATTACCACCATTTTCTTGAGCTTTCATCAGCAACATCTTGTCTTTGGAAGTATTACTGAGTTCTGTGGGATGCTTTGGTTGAGTGTAGTTTCTCGCTATGTGACCTAACCCGTTGCGTTGTAGCACTTAAACCCGGCCTATCTTTGACCGATTAGCATTCCCTACTCTGTTCGTGCACTCCAAACCAACTGTCACCTGATCCCCGTGCACTATTACCCTGTCCTCCTGTTTCTGTCCTACCCAGTACCTTCTGAACAATCACCTCTGCCTGGTCTTGTACCGTACTTGATTCCTTGGTTTTGATGAGGTCTGATTTGATTGTTTGTTTGAGGGAATGTAATGTTCAGATGACTGGGTGAGTTAATGGCAAGTGTGTTGGTTTAGGTTCTCGGATTAGGTTTTCAGTATGGAGAAATGCCCAGAATCAGTTGTGAGTGTGTCAGCAGAATGTGTTTGATGATATGTGTTGGGTGTATTCCGTTGATGACTAAATGATACTGTTGATGTGAAACATTGGTACATCAAGGCAAGAGATCACTGTCGGTTGTGTGAGAACGTACCACAACATCATCTTGTTCTCTTGGCATGTTGCCTCATCTTGCATCAGGTAGAGCATATATTTGATCAAAAGTTTGAATCTTTCAATCCTTTTGTTAAGTTTCACAGCTGTAAAACAAATCTACCACCATTCCGGTAGCATGTTATTCACAATCTTGAGTTAGCTGGATTTTTGACATTGTCATCTGATGTTCCGCATGTCATTTATGAGCTTAAATTTTGGCAAACCGAACACATAATAGCTGTGAATGGTTTACACTCATCACTCGCCTTTTGTTCCTGAACGAAGGTTCAAATCATCTATACAGTTGTGATTCCACCCGGTCTTACCTTTGTTCGTTCCGATCCTTCCAAGAGCATCTTCACCTTGTCCCTAATTTCTTTAGCATCGTGTGTAATGATTAATGAGCTGAATAGATATCTTTTGTAGACCTTGAAAGTATGATGTTTTTGTTTGCCACGGGAATTCTGCATTATACACTTTCCTTCTCCGTCTTGTGACAATTCCGAATAATCACAGGTCGTTTCAGACCTAGATTGATTGGACCTTCTGTTCCTTTCATCAATGATTCCTCGCGTTGTCCCCATCTGAAAATGGTCCTTCATCAATTGACTTTAAAGATGTTTATACCCATTATCCTTACCCCCCGCAATAATTCTAATACGTTGTTGCCAGAAACAAAGTCAGCCTTTATCAAGCATCAGTGGTCGGTTATAGGAACCCGTCCACCTTGATATCCTTCTGAAAGATTAGCCATAATGATTACTTGTGATATGATTAAGTTGATCGATCAATGATTAGTGATTGTATGTTAAAAGTGATGATTGTTTGATGGATTAGGTGATATGTCGTTTGATTGTGATTTGGTTTGGTTGAGATAGATGTTTTAACTTAATGTTGTTTGACGTTTAGTCAAAAAGCATGAGGTTTTTGTGGTCAAAACGCAATGAAGTGTTTCTCAAAACGAAATGAGAAGATATCACACGCAATGAGATTTTATCAAAACACAGACGAAGAGTCTCTAGTCAAAACGCAAAAACGGAGACTCTTAAGGTTTTTATCAAAACTGCAAATGTTGCGATTTAATCAAAACGCAACACAATTAAAAATTGGAGAGATATCCCCTAGTCAAAACGCAACAAAATTCTTCAAAACGCAACCTGTAGTCAAAACGCAATGATCAAAACGCAACGATCAAAACGCAACCTATTGATCAAAACGCAATGATCAAAACGCAATATGCTTTCTTTACCCAAAACGCAACCAAGAATGTCACAGAAGGTCAAAACGCAACGACGAAGATACGAACTTTTTCACCAAAAAACCCTTAAAAAAAAAAATCACCCTTTTAGAACGTTTTTCACTTGGTTTCATTTGCACAACTTGGTCCAGAAAGTTATAACAACTATAAACAACACTAACTATTAACATCACAAACATGAAAATCAAAGGTGGTCACGTATAAAACCATAAAACTTCTAAAAACCACACATTTGATCAAACCTAACCAAGGAACGCACACAGCAATCTATCTAATCATCCCAAGCGCTCTGATACCAATTGTAGTATAACAAGAGATCAAACACACATTCCATTGTTCTTAAACGATTTTTTGGTGTAATATATTTAACCGGGGATTGATTGTCCCTTTTACCCAAAAAAAAAAAAAAAAATACGCTGTAACAACCCGAGTTTTAGGCCGACGATTACCTCGAGCCAAGAATTATTTTCTACGATTGATATCGAATAATCATTTTTCGTTTTGGGCAATTTGATAAAAATCATTATTTCTGGCTATTTCGTAAGCCGTGTTTCGAATTTCAATTCGTTTTAACGTTTGAGAAAATTTGAAAATTTTATATTTTTGCTCCGAGAGCGAAACTATATTTATTTTAGTGTTTTATGACATTCCTTGAGTTTTCATAAAAACCGTGTTTAAAAGTCATGTTTTACGTGATTTAACATTTTAAGTAAATGTTTTAAACAAATAAAAGTGTGACGGAAATAAGAATGGTCTCGGAAGTGTAATCCCGAGCCATGATTATCGGTTCCATTTAAGTAAAAGATACGTGTGTCAAAAATTTAAAGAAGAAAATAAGGAAGGACTATTTTTGCCAAATGATCAAAGTGTTTTTCTGTACAAAGACTAACATACACACTTATACTATTTTTACATAAATTTCATCTTCTTCCCTCCCCTTATTCATCCACCACCGGCCACCACCATAACACCACCATCACTCGCCGGATTTTGAAATGCAATATAATCCGATTATAAAATATTGATCCTTACACAAAACTAAACACATCCCCACTTGAATTTTCGACATGCAACAAGTATTTCACTAGATTTAGTTTGGTTCGAGCTCTTGTCGAAATGGGTCGAAAATATTGTTTAGAAGTGTTAGATAAGTACTCTTGTAAGTAGGTTGTTGTTAAAAAAAGTCGCGGTTTGTGTATTCGGGTTGAGTTCGAGCCGCGGCTAGCAAAGGAAATGAAGGTTTCAATCATCGATCTTGTTTTTACACTTCGTTGTAAGTATTTTAATACTAGTATTATATTTACTTTCACGATTATGTCGAGTATTGATTATTGCACGTGATGAAATCTGAGAATCTTGCGTTAGACTAGATTATGAATGATGTTGGATGATATAAATAGGTTAGATGATGTTGATTTGATGTTTTCGGAAGCCAAAAATGGCCGTTTAATGGGTTTCGAAAAGTACAAATTCGAGCAGAAAGTTTGGCTCGTATTTCAAGGTTCGAGATTTTGTAAAATCTGATTTTTGATTTAGAAATATGATAGAGTTCGTCCTAATGAACGTTTCGGTAATTCGAACGTCCCGTAACTCTTAAAAACAAAGATTTTACAGCCGATTGAAGTTTGGGAAAAATTATATACTTGCAATCAGTTCTTATTATTTGGTCAAGTCTGACCGAAAATTAAACACCCGTTTTGAACACCTTCGAGTCCGTTTTAGCCTTCTGATGAATCACAAAAGATGTTCGGAATGTCATTTTACTTTGCCGCGAGGCTTGTTAGTTTTAAAATAGCGTAATAATGGGTCAAAACTGAAAGTCAAATTCTACACTTTAATTAAAAACATAACAAGTTCAGCAGAAACTTGCAGAGGCATTTTGGTCATTTTCCTTCGAGTTTCAGGTCTCGGCCAAAACTAAAAAGTTGTCCGGAACGTTGTTTTGCATAAAATCTCTTTAGAGTCCGAGTCGTGAAAATGTGATATAGCGGGTCGTGTTGGACGGGTCAGATCTAAGTAAAAAGTATATATATTTGTAAAAGTCAAATGAAGTCTAACGTTGACTTTTGAAAGTCAACGGGAGACTTGTTGGATGTTTATAAAAATGATAAACACTATTATTATTACGATCATGATATTTTGGGTTTGACGACTTTAATGGACGAGGACGTTTCTAAAAATAGTAACTCTCTAAAAATAGAAAGTTTTCGAAAATAGAAAGTTTTCAATAAAGTGATACAACTTATGTTTGAAAGAAAGATAGTATCTAAAGTATACTAAGTGATAGGATCTAGGTCGCGCAAGATGATTTCTCATCACATGTGTATTTTATACGATTTCTATCGTTGCGATGTACGCATCATTCGATCGTATTTTATTATATAGTAACCGAGCGACAAAATTATAGGTCGCGGTCGAGTTCGTTATCGGTGATGTTTCGTGATTGATTGATTATTGATCGTGGTCTTCGATCAAGGTGAGTTTATAGCCTCGCTTTTGAACTGATTTAAATGTTTTAAAAACCGCGAGGGGGATACATGCTTGTTTTGAAAAATGGAACACAAGTAACATTACGTGTACTTGTTGTGGTTTGTTCTAAAAATGGAACGCAAGTGTTTTGAAATGATAATATGATTTCATTGTCATGAGTTTATGCCTTTGACTGTGTACTCGTTAATTACCGAGGAGGTAAACGCTGAATGCATTAAATAGATCTATTGGGTTTGACAACCATGTCCGGGGTCTGGATCCGATGGTGAACACCCTGTAACAGACATTTTGTATTGAGTATAAGGGTGGTGGCATACTACCCGGTCACTTATTTATCTATGATGATAAATGCGTTAAGGTTCGGTACACGGGCTCATGAAAGTTGGAAATGTGGGGTGGTTTGCTTAGCTAGCAAGTCATACATGTTTTTGATGGAACCAAACGGCGTTCTAAGGTTATAAATGTTTTGTAGAACCAAATATGTGTTCTAATTGTTACTTGAAAACTCTATGAATTCACTCAACCATTGTGTTGACGTTTTTAAGCATGCATCTCAGGTTTAGGTGCTTGTGATGGCTTGGATGGGACGGAACGCGGATATCAAGGATTGGAACTCGGTGAAATTTTGTACATTCGATAATGTGATTTTTGAGAAAACGAGTCGTGATGTGACTCACTAGAAATATATTTTCTAAACTGGTTTGGGACCTTGTAACTTTGATCGTTTTAAATAAATCGAATGTGATTTTGTTTATAAACGTCTCTTTTGAGGTCGTTTTACTATGACTCGTGTGCATGTATTATGAAGTAGCACCCCAAAGTGATATCCTGCTGCGTTGTAAATTTGGGGGTGTTACATGTGACAACCATGACTTGAGCAGGTTAGTCAAACCATTAGTGTTGACTACTGTATCTGTTTCAATGTATGGGTTATGTGTTATTTGTGCTAATATGTGTTTATATGTGTTTATGTGGGATATGTGAGATTTGGTAATCAATCCATTGAGCGTGATCGTCTCATTAGGATTGGATTTGTATTGGATTTTGTGGAGTTCATTTCGTTCACTTTTGGTGACAAGGAAATGATTTCGGTGATTGAAGCGGTTTCGCGTTAATATTAGGATGAGATTAAGTTTTAGTGGTAAGGATATGAAAGAAATGAAATTTCTATTTTTGGAATGTTAGGTTTAATAAAAATGAAAAGTTAATTATTTTTAAAAGTCTAGTAAATTGCGTTTACGCAAAAAGGTATGCGCAAATAAGCTTAGGTTTTTATAAAAACATAAAGTAATGTTAATAATTAAGTAATTAATAAATAAATAAATAAATAAATAAAAGGAAAAGATGTCATTCGGCCGGATAAGGGAAAGAAAAGAAAAAAAAGAGTTTTAAAAGGAAACAAACTCTAATTAGATCTTATCTATAATTAATTGCGAGCCTATAAATACAAAATAAAATCCCAAACCCTCCCCCCTTTGTAGAACCGGTCAAACAAGAGAGAAAAGAGGAGAAAAAAATTAGGGTTTTTGCTTTTGTGAAGAAATCAAGCTCTAA
>BQNB010034463.1:0-51585 GCA_026074375.1 Tanacetum coccineum
TACCGATAACAAGACAAGGAATGAGTTCCACGAGGATCGAGTGTATTATAACCCAACGAATTGCTAATGCTATTAAAGCTATTGCTGTTTATGAGGCAAACCCGTGTGGCTCATGACGTACGTTAGAAAGTCAAGGTGGCAAGGAATGCCAACAACAAGATAAATGACAAAAGCTCGCGATAGCTTACACTGCTAGACCAAATAACAAAATTAGATATGTATAAAAGTTACCCTTCTACAATAAACGTAAGTTGCGCCTCACCGGACCGTGCACTGTGGAGTGCAATAACTACAAGAGAGTTGGCCATACGAGTAGAGATTGTAGGAAACCCGTTTTAATAACAACTTAGAGGCCGCAGTGGCAAATTAGAAACCTGAAATACCTATTATGAGTGTGGAAAATCAGGACATTACAAGAGTGATTGTCCAAATCTGAACCGTGCGAACCGTATTTGGAAAGTAAAAGCTCGCGAGAACTCCAAGGTCGTCAAAGATAATGTTGATACTTAAAGAGAGATTTCTTATCGTGCCTAGTAGAACCTAAATAGACTTGGACCGTAACCCCTAAGAGTTTTACACTAGTACTTCCCTATAAATTTCGTGTATTGAGTGGATGTTTCTAAACCCTCTGTTCATTTTGTGTCATGGCGATTTCGTTAGTTACACTTCAATTCTCAAATAATTTATGTAAGGTACTCCTCAAATCTATTACCGTCTTACAACCCATTTCACTATTATTTTATAAACCGCTTTACTGTTATAGACTAATTGGATGTTATCCTATGAACTATTTTAGTGTCGTCTTATAAACATAGTAGTTGTCGCGTTATAAGCTATTTTACCGCCAGCTTACAAACCGTTTAGCTGATAGCTTCTTGTTTATTTCAACACCTTATAAACCATTTCACTATCATTTATAAACCATTCCAGCGTCACCTCATAAACTATTTTATAGACATTTTATAAACTATTTTACCATCAGTCTACGAACCATTTTGCTGACAGCGTATTAACCATTTTACTACCATTCTATAAAAGCATTTTGTTACCATCTTATAAATTGTTACGTCGTCACCCTATAAACTATTTTGCTATCATTAATATAAGACGTTCCACTAGCGCCTTTAACCATTCCGCTAGTATTTTATATAAATCGTTTTCCTGTCATCCTATAAACCATTTTTGGTGGGAATCTTATAAACTACTTCATTAACATAAACTGTTTCACCGACGTTTTATAAACTATTCTAGTGCCATCTCATAACTACTTTCACAGTTACTTTACAAACTAACTTTTCTTTATCTTTTAACCTATTTTGTCGTCATTCATAAACTCTTTTGACATTATTTTATAAAACGTTTTACTAGTATAAACTATTTGGATGATGTCGTATGAACCACACTAGTGTCGTCTTATAAACAGAAATATTGTCGTTTATAAACTACTTTCCGTCAGTCTACGAACCGCTTTGCTAAACAGCTTATTAATCACTTTACTGTCGTCCTATAAACCATTTTGCCATTATCTCATAAATTATTCTACTATCATCTCATAAACTATATTTGCAATCATTTTTAACAAACTAAATCGTTTTTCATCTTTTAACCTATTTCATCGTCGTTTATAAGCTCTTTTGCCATAATTTTATAAACCGTTTCGCTAACACCTTATAAACTATTTCGATATCATCCTACAAACCACTTTGTCAACATCTTATAATTATCCTACTATTACCTCATAACTTATCTAGCTATCATTTAATAAACTAATTCGTTTTCATCTTATAACCTACTTTACGGTTATTTATAAACTATTTTGCTAACCCATTATAAACTACTTTGCAGTCATCTTATAAACCATTTCGTTGTCACCTCATGAACTATTTCGTTGTCATTATAAACTATTCGCTATCAATTTACAAACTATTTCATCGTCATCTTATGAACTACTTCGTGTCTTTTACAAACTATTACTTTGCCACTTTATAAACTATTGGGTTGTTAGCTCGTAAACTATTTGTTACCATATTACAAACCCCTTACCGTTACATTATATACCATCACGTAGTCTTCTCGTAAACTATTTTGCTATCATCTCATAAAATATTTTCCGCTACCTTACAAAATACCTTGTGTTGCCATATAAACTACCTTGTTTTCATTACTACAAATTGTTTTGATACTTTACAAACCATACTATTTATACCATATAAAATTCTGAACATGTCGCAAGATCGACGAAATGAGCATATCATCGTTAGTTCCTAAATTATGCATAGCCTGATCACCTATGTATAATTCAGGAGGGACCATGCTGTGCTAGGAGTAGTCACTATAAAATTTTGTCAATTTACACTTACCTTTCACCTCTATTTCCTTTCTTTTCCCTATAGTCTCAACGGGATTATATTGTACTCGTGTTTTATTAATATTTTACGTGCATATTCGTGAGTCGTGTTGGTCATGTGTACTCGTGTTTGTAAACGCCAAAACTAAGTAGATATTTCTCAACCTTATCACATAGAGACACCACACCCTTAGCCGAGAGACCGAATCACACTCCTTGTAGTCATGATAATTATGGATTGTTAGAATTTAGAACGTAACGGACTTATCACTCTAATTGGATTATAACCAATAGAACCAGAAGTTTCCTTCAATATACTTAACTTTTAGTGAGATAGAATCACGTGAATTATGAGATCCTCATATTGACAAAACTTTTGATGGGCCTAAAGTTGAAGCAAAGGACGAAATTATTGCAAGTACATGAAACCTAGTTGATAGAAGCCTCACCTCCACTAAGATTAGCCCTTTTAGTGACATCGTCCCATATAGTGTAGACACTAGGTACTCTATTGAGTTAGCCGATGAAAAGATTATAGAAGTTGATACCAACATTTGAGGTTGTGTACTGAATATCCTAAATCATCTATTCAAAATAGACTTAATACCCATAGAACCTGGTAGTTTCGACGTTATCATTGGTATGAATTGGTTGAAAAGGTACCACGCCATGATCATTTGTGATAAAAAGATTGTTCGTATACCTTTAGGTGATGAAACCTTAACGATTCAAAGCAATAGGAGTGATAGATATGCATCGATAGTTGCTAATAAGCAAAGTTTTTTTATAGGGTTGGTACGTTGGAGCGGGATAACTTGAGAGTCGGAGGCATGTTATGTGTTGAGAGAAAAAGAGTTGACCGTCTCCGGCATAGTAGGTCGTATGCTTAAAGGGATTTATAAGGCCCAGATCCTCGCCCTGGGGAGTTCCGATATTGTTCATCAAAAAGAAGGATGGATCCTTCAGGATGTACACCGACAACTGAGAATTAAACACAATAACCGTGAAGAACCGTTACCGTTACCTAGTATAGATGATCTTTTCGATCAAGTATGAGGATCTAGCGTTTACTCAAAAATTGACCTAAGGACTAGTTACCACCAACTAGAGTTTGAGAAAGGGATGTTCTAAGACCGCATTTAGGACCCGTTATGGACATTTCAAGTTTCAGGTCGTGCCATTTGGTTTGAGCAACGCACTAGAGGTATTCATGGATCTCATGAATCGAGTGTGTAAGCCGTACTTGGATAAGTTCGTGATAGTATTCACCGATGACATCTCTATCTACTCAAAAAGAAATTTGGAGTACGAGGAACACCTTAGGCTCATCTTAGGATTGCTTAAGAATGAGGGATTGTATGCCAAATTCTCCAAGTGTGAATTCTGGCTCCCAAAAGTGCAATTTCTCGGCCACGCTGTTAATAGTCAAGACATTCACGTCGATACCGCCAAGATTGAGTCAATCAAGGTTTAGGCAACGTCTACGACTCTAACGAAGATACAAAAATTCTTAGGCCTTTCCGGTTATTACTAACGATTTATCGAAGGTTTCTCTAGGATATAGAAACCTCTAACCGAACTGACTCAGACAAATGTGAAATACAAATGGGAAGAAAAAGAAGAGGAAGCATTCCAACTGTTAATGTAGAAACCTTGTAGCGCACCGATTTTTGTATTACCTGACGGGATAGAAAACTTCGTCATTTAATATAACGTCTCGCATAATGGATTGGGTACTATAATGATGTAGAAGGAGAAAGTGATAGCTTACGACTCTTGAAAACTGAAAGTTCATGAGAAGAACTACACGACACACGACCTAGAATTAGGAGCAATAGTACTTACTCTCAAGATTTAGGAACACTACCCGTATGACATGAAGCGCACCAGGTCTACAAACCATAAGAGATTACAACACATTCTAGATCAAAAGGAATTGAACATGAGACCACGTAGATTGTTAAGATTGCCCAGTGATTTCGATTGTAAGATTCGATATCACCCTGGAAAAGCAAGCGTTGTGGCAGACGCTCTAAGCAGAAATGAACGAGCTAAGCCTCTCAAGGTGAGAGCCTTAGTGATGACTATTAATTCAAACCTGCCGCCACAGATTCACAAAGCACAAGTAGAATCTCTCAAGACAGAGAAAGTTAAGGATGAGAACCTTCATGGTATGGACAAGGAGTTGATACTGGTCTTGATAGAACTTCCTGCACTAGGAGTAGGAGTTGGTTACCACGCGTTAGAGACTTAGGAGAATTGATCAAGCATGAGTCACACAAATCTAACTATTTCATCCACCCTGGATCGGATAAGATATATCATAATCTTAAGCGGTTGTACCAATGGCCCAAACATAGAAGCAGGTATCGCCACTAGAAATACCCCATTGGAAATGGGAAAACATAGCCATAGATTTTATCACAACACTACCAAGAACAACAAGCAGTTATGACACGATTTGGGTAATCGTGATCATCAAAAGAGTTATGTTGACGTGAGACGTAAACCCTTAGAAGTTCATGTTGAAGGTATCCCCTTGGAAAGGAGTGATACGTTTTAGCAAACGGGGAAAGCTGAACCCTAGATAGATTGACCTTTTAAGGTTCCAGCTAAAGTAGGAACCATCGCCTATCGACTTGAACCCCCGAAACAACTAAGCAGAGTCCATAGTACCTTTCACGTGTCAAGCCTGAAGAAATGCTTATCCGAGCGAAACACTTGCTCTTCCTTTGGATGAAACCCAAATCGATGACCAACTTCATTACATCAAGGAACCGATTGAGATTATGGACAGAGAGGTCGGGCCATTGAAACAAAGTCGTATTTCGAATATTAAGTCAGATGGAATTCCGGGCAAGGTCTTGAATTCACCTAGGAACGAGAAGATCAGTTTTGAAGGAGATACCCGCACCTATATCCCGCCAATCTGAAATCCAACGCTACGTCTTAAGCTTTGAGGACAAAGCTCTTTTAACGGGGAAAGGATGTGATAACCCATAAATTTCCGATCAATATTTAAGTCGTTTCCGTTTGATAATTTGAATTTTTAATGTTTCGTTTAATTTTTACGGGTAACCGGGAAGTTGTTCCGTTATTTACTGAAAATCATTGCCGGAAGCGATCCGTGCATCCGATCATCGTAATCTTCCGTCAGTAGACGCGTTTTTACGTTTTTAATTGATGTTTAAAATTTCAGAAATTTTCGTGAAGTCGTTATTCGTTTTCGTTATTTGCGTATTCCGGATATAACTAATAACCTATGCATGCATGAAGTCTTGGAAATTAAATCATACAAAGAGCACTAGCATCTTAAAATATTAAAAACCATATTGATCCCCCCCTTGTCTTATTCATCCAAACAAACACCCCATGTGAACCTTGGAGGCCAAGTTAAATTTCAAAAACAATAAGACAAGTTAACAACTATCATTTTTGTCCTAGCTCATTTGTGATTGGGAGATCATTTTGGTCTCCTCTCTTTCTCTTGTCTTATTACACGCACATACACAAACACACTTTTAGTGTGTGAAGTAAATTTTGCATACATATATCATATTACTTTTATTTTCTCATTCATATCTCACACACTTAACATTTGAGTTTTTCTTTTGCTCTCTTGTTCTCTTAAACCCACGAAACACACACACACACACACATATATATAAATCCATAAATTTTTCATCTTTGATTAAGAACTCTTAAAGATTTGTTGAAGGTTTGATCATTTGTATCATTCGGGTATTTGTTAAACAACATTTGGGCTGTTTTAGTCATGTTCATCCTTCTAAAAACCTTCAAACTTTGTAAGTCTTTAAATCTTTTAATAACTTATACTTTCATAAACATCTTGATACATACATACTAGTTGTACAACTTATTTTGTAAAAACAAAGATTTTAAAACTACATAAAGCTTAAAAGGTTATGCATATGGTTCGAAAATAATGAAAGAAATATAAGGAAAGTATAGTTTTGTGATCGTGGTTATTTTTGTATAATAAAAATGATACTTTATGGCTTATTTGTATCCGGCTTATATAATAAGCTTATGGAAAAGTGTAGAATCCAAGATCAGGACTCAACTAGGGTAATATAACATTGATTGAAATGCACAGCGGAAATAATAAAACACAATGAAATGTGTCGCAGCTAATTGACTAACTTTATTTTATTCGGCTTATTTCTTGCTTATTTTGTAAGGGACAAAGACATCTAGCTTTATTTGGCCTTAATAAATAAGCCCAAATATGGCTATAAGCCGCGTCCCAACACAAGAAGCCACTAACCACGGAAGCTCAATCAATAACTTTCTGGGCGCTATATTGTTTTGGCTTATATCAAGAGCTCATGAATAGCTTATTGATGGACCAAGGACTTAATCGATACCTTTTGCATATCAGACTAGTTAAAAGAATTTTTGAATTATATCGATACTTGTGAAATGTAAATTGAATACAAGAGTTTTGGTTAAAGTTAGACGACTTTGGAAAACGTGTAAACACGAACGGGTCATGCCGAAATTTTGTAAAAATTATATACTTAGAAAATTGTGAAAATATATTTTATAAAACTTTTCCGAAAAACATATTATTTATAAATGATAAATAATATACATACTTAACTTATATAAATAAATTAAAAATACATAATTACGTTTTCTACTTAACGTATTTAAATTTAAAAAACCGACATTTAAGCGTGCACGATGAGCAGGGAAGCACTAGCATGAGTTCCCTGTCGGGAATGCTAAATAAAAGAATAAAAACAATATAATATCAAAAAGGTTTTAAATCAATATTTGAGATTTTTTGGGTAAAGAGCCGTACAATACAATAAAGAATATATATATATATATATATATAAAAATATATAATATAATAAATATATAAATTATGATATATCATATATATATAATACTTAAATATAAATATATAGTTATATATATTTTATATTACTGTATACCAACAATCACATTACGATCACTAACGTTTTATTAACAAAGTATTTTCAAGTAAACCTTTATGCATCATCCGTATTTTCCATCATCCTTAATTCTAAAGACGAAACCTAAATTCTCATGAGGGACCGCATACCTCCGTGTACCGTCGTTCGTGTCTGTGTGATCATATTCCTAGACGTTTACCCTATCATTTCACCAACTCAAGGTGAGTTCATAGCCCCACTCTTTAACTCGTTTTGAATAATTATTTTATAACTTGGGGTGAGAAACATTGCTTGTTTTTAAAACTGGACACAAGTACTACACCTGAGAAATTCCCCGTTTACGTGTTGCCTAAGTAGCGTTTAGACCACTATTGCCCGAATTATCATGAACTGTTAATTTCTTGACCGGAGGACCGGTTAAGGGAGCGCGAGTGAATAAATAGATCTATTGGACAATTATCCCTATCCGGGTAAGAAGCACTTACTAGTTCGAGATTTCCAAGGACTAACGGATATATGTCATGTGAATTAGCTTCGGTGTCATGAGCTTAGCGCAACAATAAATACTTTTTATGTGAAGTTGTATATGTTATAACTGTCACATACGTTTTATAACTTATGGTCCACACTGCTTTTGTTAAACGTTTCAAATTGCTAAATACTTTCCATAATACTGTGAGTGAAGCAGTATTCACTAAACATATTTGATTCTCGCAAATGCTTTACTTAAACCTATGAATTCACCAACTTTATGTTAACGTTTTAGCATGTTTTTCTCAGGTGCTTAGCTTTGGACTTCTCTGATGTGCTATGTGGAGTCTACGTGCAATATGATATCATCTTTCAAGACTTTATTATCATTCATACTCGTTGTCTTTTAAAAACTTAATTATGCTTCCGCAACGTTTTAAATTTCATTTCAAATCTTGTAAGACTTATCCATTTTTAATAAATGCAACGAGTTATGATTTTCAAAACGTCCATTAGTGGTCGTTCTTTTTACTTTGTGTGATGTATATTATGACGTCACGCCCCCGGACACGTATTCCGTCCAGGCCCCGTTTGGGGGTGTGACATACTGGAAGTAAGCGCGAGTGTTATAAATAGATCTATTAGGACTAATATGCCTCGTCCAGGTTTGGTAATTCTGTGGAAACTAGAAGGGGAGGTTGAATAGTTTACAGGTTCGTTTTACGTTTTAAAAGTTCGCTTTCAAAATACTTAGAAGAAGAGAGGAGAGATCACTAAATAACAATTCTTTTCTTGGCGAATACGAATGTTCTTCTCTTGCACTTGATAGAGAGGAGAGATGAGAAGAAGAGATTAGATCACTTGAAACAAGATCAAACAATGTTAGTGATCAAGAGATTTAGTGAGAGAAAGAAGGTTTTTAGAGAGAGAAAGAAGACTGGAAAAATTCGTGCAAAGAGGTATGTTTTTCTGCCAGAAATAGTGCAATATTTATAGACAGGATTTCTAACGGCTAGCTGGTGGCGGTCCCGGCGGTCCCAAATATATCTGGGGGCCGCCGTACCTATTAGGGGGCCGCCAGTAGACTCCGCTCCTTTTTTGTCTTTTTGTGGAGAATGTTGTATCTGGTATGGAAGCTTTTATTTTGGGGGGAAAACCAGATTCAAATTTTATTATTTAAATAAAACATTTTCTTTTATTAAAAAGTATTTTTGTATATTTATTTTGTGAAAATATTTTTGTGAAAATGTAATGGTTAAGAAAAAATATTTTCTTGATCACTAATCATGCTTAATGATTTGTTTGTACATACCTTAAGTGATCACTAATCTTAGAAATGGAATTTTACGATTAATAATTTGTAAACGTTTATTTTTATCGTAAACGTTTTTACATTTTGTTATTATCAAAACATTGAGAGATCGAAAAATATAAATAACGTTTTTAGACATTATTTGTATTAACAATCTTCCCCTTTTTGATGATGACAAGATATAAACTCATTTTGTATAAAATTAAATGTTTCAAGATTATTAATGAGTTTCATTCCATTTCTCCCCCTTTTTGTCAAATTCAAAAAGGATGATCGTCGAATTATTGTAGAAAGAAAGAAATCGACGATATCAAGACTCCCCCCTTGATGTATGCTCCCCCTCGTTTGGGGCACTAAGGGTTCGATCTAACAAAAATTGTTTTCTACTAAACAAAGTTAAAAGTACAAGTGCAAGAATACATTCCCAACTAGTAGAAATATAGCAATTTATGCAAGTTAAACCATAAAGTAGTTTCATTCATTACTTAAGAAACCCATACAAGAAACATTAATTGCAAGCAAAACTAATAAGAGATAAGATAGAATCATACTATGATGGTATGAATCATTACAAAATAAAGTAGATAAGCACAAAGTAAAGACATATTGAGACATAAAGCTAGACTAGTGGATTGTTGAAATGTAGAAGATGACATAATCAAAAGATAGACAGTCGATTATTTAGGTAGATTAATCATATGAGAATGATTAATTAAAGAGGGAAAAAGATGTGGTTGGTGACACATGGTTTGGAGGAGTGCGAGTTTGAGGTATGAGACAGATGAGAAGAAATTGAATGAAGTTGATTTCATTTCTCAAGGAGTGGAATTGGTGTCTAGAATACTTGCAACAATGACAAAAACTTGAGTGAAATTCAACTTGAGCATGAGAATAAGGATGAATTGGTTGTGGTGGTGGTGAAGGTGGTACATGAATGTAGGCATTGGATGGGTTAGTGTGTGAATCAAGAATGGTGGAGATGTTATGAAGTTGGTTAATCATTTGATCTCTTAGTGGATTGTAGTATGGTGGTGAAGGAGATTGAAGATGGACTCTTAGAGGAAATGGAGGTGAGTCATTTTGGGAAGGAGGTGATGATTTTGGAGTGGATGTATTGCGCTTCCATACTTATCTTACCGACATTCTTAGTTTTCTAGAGAAGTTTGGATGGAGGTTTGAGCAAGACATTGATGGTGAAAGTGGAGATGATAATGAGAAGAATTTGGTGATGGTGAATGAAGAAGGATGTTTGATTAAATAATGGAAGTAATGTTAGAGAGTGTCAAAGCATGGTTTGAGTGATAAAAGGTGCAAGAAGTGGTTTGGCTAAACAAGGAAATGCCAACATAAGACTATGTATAGGAAGGTCAAAGATACTAGAAAAAGAGGTGAACTTAAAAAATTTTGTTCCCTCCTGTTGGCGGTCCCATATTGTTAGGCGGCCCCATATATATTGGTGGCCGCCGGTTCTTTATGGGGGCCGTTTTCTGGAGAGAGCGAGATTTCCAGTTTTTCCCTTTCTTATGTCCAGTGATTTTAGCAACTTCCAAATTCAAGAATCAACTAATTTAAGCAAGAATATAGGGTCCTAAATTAAGATGCAAATCATTTAGCATATAGTAAATTTATACGCATGGCATAATCTCCTAGAATTAGTTCACATAGAAAGTTGATAGGATGATAAAATTGAAAAAATCATCCAAGTTACATGTAATCGTCTTTTACCATTCTTAGTCCTAATGAGTGAATTAAAAAGTTAAAGCATAATGTACTAGATAACATAAATAAGAATAAAAATCTCTAATAGTTTTGCAAACATGTTCACTTCCGTTTTCCACTCATCATGTCCTTGAGAACTTTTCCAATTGACCTTAACCCTTTCCGGTGATCATCTCGATGTTGAGTTTGAAGGTCTATAGTTTTGGAGAGGTAGGTGTTCAAGTGTTGACTTTCATGAGGTGGGTTTTGAAGGACTTTAGAGACAACATTGGACGAGGAAGAGACGTTTTGAGAATGAGAAGAAGAATTGGAACGAAACGATTCTTCATCATTTACATCAACAATGTCATCCAACGGATGAGATGAGGATGGATGATTTAGAGTGGTGGAAGAAGAGCTAGCATTTGAATTACGGGGTCTTTTCTTGGCATGATCCGATCGCGTCTTTCGCTCATAATGAGGAGCGAGGGGATGCATGCCTCGATCATATAAGATGTAGTGATCAATTGCTAACTCGAGAAAGATGGACACAACATGTTTGAACAATCTAGTCAAAAGCATTCCATAAGGCAAGAGTTCCTTAGGTTTGTTTCGAGTCTTTTCTATTCGTTTGAGAATGAAAAATGCTAGATTGTATGGAGTGGAGGTTTCAATGCAATAAAGCATATGACAAAGACACGCGGAGACATGATCTCGATGACCTCCTAAATAACTGACGTTTTCACGAATGATATCAACCCATGGTTTCATATGAGGTTGAATTTCGCGGGTTAAAATTTCGTTTTTATCTATGTCAACGGGTTTCTTGTTTTTGGTACGAGTGACTTGACCTTGTAGAGGGAGTTGAATAAGAGACTTGATGATATTTGGTGAGGGAGGAATGGTTTTGTAACGACCTTTACTTGGAGCACTTATTGACAAGTAGTCAAGTAACTACATGTCGATGTGTGACACTTGACCTTTGAAAGGGATTTTCAAGATTTGACCGAATTCCTCGAGAGTGAGAGAGAATGACTTGCTTTGTATGACAAAGTTGACCACAAAATGACCCTCGGAGTTATAGTCAAACATGAGTTGACTATAAAACTCGAGAGCAAAACGAGGAATAATTTGTTCGTTTATGTTCAACAAACAATCAAAACCAATTAATCAAACTTAGCACGGATATGACTCATGTTTTCAAATTTTGACTCACAACCCTACCCTCATGAAGGTACTATTTTTCAAGGCTTGCAATGGTGTTTCTTAATGGTTAATTGAATTCATTTGATATGAGTGGAATGTAGTTACGGGTATTTTGGTGATCTAATCCGGTGATTCGAGGCATTGTCACCTAAAATGAAAAAAATTAGGTCATGTTTTATAGTCTTTTACTTGTAACATTTTATTCAAAATATTTCTAGTATGTGCCTAAATATGACAAATGTGGAGTAACGATTAACTCGACCTAAAAATCATAAGATTTAACCCAAACGCTCCTTAATTTGATTTTGCTCATCCAAACATGTCAAAAATACATATGAATTATGTATCTCGAATTTTGTTCATGAGATCATTATGCATGTGTTTAAAAATGTTTTAAAGTTGTATTAACAATTCATAATAACAATTTTATTATGTTCCTAACGTGAGTGATTTGAAAATAAAATTAGGGTTTTGGTTTGAAATTATTTTTTTGACAAACTCACAAGTGTATGTAAATCCTATGTCTAAGGGAAACATATTAGTTATACATTAAATCCTAGTAGTCCTATTTGTACAAAATCAAAAGAAAATTGAAAAATCCCCAATTTTAGTTATCATGAATCCTAAAATCAAATTGAAAGAAAATAGATGAAATGACTTACAATTGAGGATCTTTGTGATGTTAGGAATGATTATTAGTGTTGATTTGATCTTCAATTAGTGTTTTGGTGGTTGATTTTGAGTTTTGGTGGTTTTGGTTTCGTGTTCGTCGCGCCAGCAGGGAAGGGGTATGTTTGGTTTTGAGTTTTGAATTTTTTTTACTAAGTGTAAATATTTGACGTCTGCTGGTGGCGGTCTCATATCGATCAGGGGGCCGCCTGAAAAAGGTTAGGGGCCGCCTGAGATATGGGGGCTGCCTGTATTCTAGGTTTTTGGACTTTTAAATTTTGACACGAATTTACGATGAATAGTGACTAATTAATTTGCATTTCGCGAATTAAAAATATTTAACAAGCTTCGGATGAAGTTGTTAAATTGTCACGACACGGAATGAAACGCGGACTAGAATCGAGACAAGAAGAAAGAGAAGCGGACTAACGCGATTTATGGAATGTGTTCCATCATTCCTAAACCAAGACGAATATAATTAAACGATTCACTTTTAAGGGGTTTCGTAAGGATGTCGGCGATATTGTCGACGGACGACACTTTTTCGATTGAGATATGTCCTTTCTTGACATTATCATGAAGAAAGTGGTGACGTATTTTGATATGTTTAGTACGAGACAGTTGCACCGGGTTTTTGCTAAGGTTAATTGCGCCTTTATTGTCGCACATGATCGGGACGTCGTCGAGTCCAATGTCGTTGTCGATAAGAGCTTGTTTCATCCATAGTGCTTGTTGACATGCCTTTCCGGCTTTTACGTATTCAGCTTTGGTATTGGATATAGCAAGAGCAGCTTGTTTCTTCGAGAACCAAGATGTCAAACAACATCCCATGAACGTACAAATACCACTAGTGCTCTTTCGGTCCACATAATCTCTCGCATGATTAGAGTCGGCATATACTACTGTTTCTATGTCGGTCCCCTTAGGATACCATAATCCTAAGTGCGTAGTGCCTTTAATTTATCAGAAGATACGCTTAACCGCTTAAAGGTGAGAGGTTTTGGGAGCCTCTTGGAAGCGGGCACAAAGGTAGACACTAAACATGATATCGGGCTGATGCGTATTTTCTTTTTAATAATTATTTACCAAGTTTTAAATTTATAAAATTCGATTCACCTTACAAACGCACTAGCGGGCAGAGAACCAGATCGTGAGTGGTGTAGTTTTGGTAAATCCGAGGTCGTCCCAAGAGCTAAAAGGCGGTTATAAATCTGAGTTTAAGTTGGTTGTCACGTTTAAAAAGCTGTTTTGATGAAAAGAATAAATCTTAATTGAAATGAACTAGGTACGAAAGAAGAGAAGGAGATACGGTCCTAATTACTTATTAATTAATTTAATGATCCACTTATTCTACTTAATGTGAAAGCAAGGATTGAAAGATCATCTACTCCTTAATTATCTTGCAAATCCCAGCCCCATATAACCTTTATAGTAACAGGGATTTGTTCCACTGGTCATGGTGAGCGAGCATCATAGTTGGCATTCTTATGGTCAAAGTAATATGCCCAAACACAATTAGCAAGAAGTAAATGAATCAGAATGATAATTAATAAGATAAGCTTAGCCAAAAACTATATTCATACAATCAATATTATCGTCAATTAATGATAGTAATGAAAACATGATAATCGAACCAAACTGTATGATGATGATGATCGGGACCAGATTCTTCCTTCTTGAAAGGCTGGAGAGTACTGAAAAACGATTTGAGGAGATGTCCCAGTCGTCCCCTCAAAGGGGAGGGAGAAGGATGACTCTTAAGGCTGAATTTGGCCCCTATTTATAGGCTTCTGAGTGTGTTACGGCGTAACTGATTTGTAGGTTACGCTGTAACCTTGCTAATGTCGACATTCCAAAATATAGGCAAAAATGGACTTTATGGCGTAACCAATTTTTGGTTACGCCGTAACCAACTGGTTACACCGTAACCAGTTTTTGGTTACACCGTAAACCCTTCAGCAAACTTATAGTAAATGCAATTTTGACTTCTAATTGGTTACGGCGTAACCACAAAAAGTGTTACGCCGTAACTGTCAAATAATTTCCATAAATTTGTGATCTTCATTCCATATATGTTGATTTTTATGGTTACAGCGTAACTAGATATTGTGTTACGCCGTAACTCTAACTTTGGCAAGATTTCCTTCCATCTACATGGTTACGGCGTAACTAGATATAATGTTACGCCGTAACGTGGTCCTTGATCTTCGTACTTCCATTTTTGGGGTTATGCCGTAACATCCTTCAGAATTTACACTTTAAGTCTCTTTTCCCTTGTTTCTTGTCACATTCTTGCATTTCACCTAAAAACTACAAAATGAAAGAAAATATCTCGTTTTCAAGTGTTAGTGAAACATTTGCAGGAAATATATAGGGTATTTTACCACCAAAAAATATTAAATATTTGATGTTATCAAATATCTCGCCACTTAACTTCTGCTTGCCCTCAAGTAGAACCTGTTAGAACATTTCATAAAAAGATTTCCTGAGAATAACTTCAAGAAATGAATTTTTAAAACTCTTATGCTAGAAAACATCAAAGCCGAACACCTCACGAAAAGGGGACAAAAGTCACTCAGCTCTCCACTAGTCTAAGTGTTTCATTTTCGGGGTGATCGCTCAATTGCGCAGTCATAGCATGTATTCTATCATAAGCTTGGAAAGTACACAAATCTGCACCAGTTAGAATTAGGGTGTAAATAATTCTTAAAGGCAACAAGGGTAATATGGTTTTAAAAGGGTGATAAAGGGTTAGGATAGACATGGGATACACATTTAATGGTTGTTAATATAAAAACACAAAACAAATAGTCTAAAATAATCTAAGGTTGTCATAACTAGCTATTGTCCATCCATGGGTCCAAGAGTTTAAGTCCAAAAATCTGATCTTCAATAATGGGCTACTAGCTCCATTTTTTATTTTTATTTTGCACCATCTTTAAATTTTTATCACATGGGTGGCTTTTAGTTGCACCCTTTTTTCTTCATGATAAATATGAAAATGTTACAGGAGTTTATATCTTTAATTATTGCCCCTGCAACATTTGATATTATACGTACATCCCCCCACTTGAGATAAACAACATCAAAAGTGGTGATACAGGGGGGTCTTTATAGATCATAATTGATTGGTCTTCCACGAATGCATAAAATTTTCGATCCCATTCCCCCGAACCATGGACTTAAATAGCCAGAAATTTCATCACAAAGAAAATTAAGACTACAGGGTAGGCTAAGGTAAAATAGTATAACAAAACATATAGAGTAGGGTGAAAACATAGATTGGTTCAACAAAGATGATCTAAGGGTATCTTGCACTAATAATGAGTGCAACAAAAGGGTTTATCACGGGAGGTCGACAAGTCAGTATAACAAGTCGATAAACACACACACATATAGGCTATTTAGGTGATTTCCTAAGTGTTGCCTTCTTGAACTATCTATTCCTGCTAATCAATTAGGTCTCGAAATGATGTACATGCCAAGTTTTAAAGTCTACAATACTACCGGAATACTCAATATTTTGGTGGATTTTTGAGTAATATGATGGAAACAGAATATTAGGCTTAAATATCACCAAGTAATAAAGGGTAATGTGCATTCGGCAAAAATTAATTCTAGTTATTTAAGAAAATTTTGTCAAAAATTTTAAAATTGGCATAATTTTCAAAGAAAACTAGAAAATCGAAGGCAAAACATATGTCAAGTATTAATTCTACTCCCATCCCCCCACTTGATTTGTACCATCAGAGACAGTTTAATTATAAAAAGATGGTAAAACCAATGTGGAACTATACTCAAAGGGTGAATCACCAGAATTTTTCTAAATGACTCACCCCAATCCTATTAAGGAACAAGGTTCCAAAAGCCGCATTAATGAGGTCTGGCCTAGTAACACACTACTGCTTAGACCAGTTAATTTGCTCAACCTATAACCACAGATACATAGGCAAGACAATGGCAAATGTTTTTAATAATGCACATTCAACTGTTAAAAGGCCTATTAACAATAAAAAAACAACTAAAAATAATAATTTTAATCAGAGGGTTAATACTGTTAGTGGTAATAAGTTAAATATTGTAGGCCAAAAAGCAGTAGTTAATGCTGATTCCAAAAGCATTACTTAATGTTGTTAAGGAAACTAGTAATGTTGTTAAGCCTCAGCTTGTTGGGTTTTTGAAACTAAATACTATAGTAATAGACCATGTTTTTAATCACAAAATGCATCAACCATTCCTAAAAAGGCTTGATTATATAGAAGCCATGGCAGATCCAATTCAGTGATGGCTTGGGACCCCAAAAGAGACTGATAATCTTACCTTTAATATGTGGAGGCAAATCCACAGCAAGATTTGAATGAGAAATGGAGTGATTGGACGAGTGGAGACTCAAGTTCATATGACAGGTAACATGTCAATCTTATTGACTTTAAAGAAAATTGTTGAGGATATTTTGCCTTTAAGTAACCCAAAGGAGGGAAAATCACAGGCAGATGTATAATCAAAACTGGTAATTTAGATTTTGAGAATGTGAATTTTGTAAGAGAATTATAGTTTAACCTCTTTAGTGTCTTATAAATGCGTGACAAAAAGAATAGTGTTCTCTTTAATGACACTAAATGTATTATTTTATCTCCAAACTTTAAGTTAACTGATGAAAGTTATGTTTTACTAAAAGTTCCTAGAAAGAATAATATGTATAGTGTTGATTTAAAGAATATTATTCCTAAAGGAGGTCTAACTTGTCTTTTTTCAAAAGCCACATCTGATGAATCTAAACATTGGCATAGGAGACTTGGACACATAAATTTCAAAACTATGAATAAACTGGTTCAGGGAAATCTTGTAAGAGGTTTACCTTCCAAACTTTTTAAAAATGATCAAACCTGTGTTGCTTGTCAAAAGGGAAAGCAACATAGAGCTTCTTGTAAGTCCAAAACAGTAAGTTCAATCAGCCAACCTTTACATATGTTGCACATGGATTTGTTTGGTCTAACATTTGTAAAAAGCTTAATGAAAAAGATGTATTACCTAGTTGTCACAGATGATTACAGTAGGTTTAGTTGGGTTTTCTTTGTAGGTACTAAGGATGAGACTAGTGACATTCTTAAGTCCTTTATAATTGGAGTAGAAAATCTAATAGATCAAAGGGTTAAGGTAATTAGGTGTGACAATGAAACTGGTTTCAAGAATAAGGAGATGAATTAGTTTTGTGAGAGAAAATGTATTAAGAGAGAATATAGTGTAGCTAGAACTCCTCAACAAAATGGAGTAGCTGAGAGAAAAAATAGAACACTAATTGAGGCTGCTAGGACAATGCTAGTTGATTCTAAGCTACCTACTACTTTTTGGGCTGAAGCAGTTAATACTGCTTGCTATGTGCAAAATAGAGTATTAGTAACTAAGCCTCATAACAAGACCCCTTATGAACTTTTTCTTGGTAGAAAACCAACTTTAGGCTTTATGAGACCATTTGGGTGTCCTGTTACAATTCTCAATACCATAGATCACTTAGGCAAGTTTGATGGTAAGGCTGATGAAGAATTCTTTATTAGGTACTCAATCAATAGTAAAGCATTTAAAGTATTCAACAGTAGAACTAGGATAGTTGAAGAGAACCTGCACGTCCAGTTTAGTGAGAATACACCTAATATTGCAGAAAGTAGACCAAATTGTCTTTTTGGTATTGATGCACTAACAAAGTCAATGAATTATAAGCTAGGTGTTGTAGGAAATCAGTCTAATAGTAATGTAGGTACAAAAGCATATGATAATGCAGGTAAAATGAAGACAATACTTGGCAAAGATTACATTCTGCTACCATTGTGGCCTGCTGATCCACTATTCTCTCAAAGTTTAAAGAGTTCTCCTGATGCTGAATTTAAACATTCAGGAGATGATGAAAAGAAGGTTACTAAAGAACCATAAAAAGAAGGTAGTGATTCAAGTAAAGAGGATGAAAGTAATGATCAAGAGAAGGATGATAATGTTAAAAGCACTAACAATGTTAATGTTGCTAGCACAAATAAAGTTAATGCTGTTGGTAGAAAATTAAGCATTAAACTTCCAAATGATGTAAATATGCTTAAATTAGAAGATATTTTCTATTCAGATGATGATGAAGATGTTGGTACAGAGGCTGACATGAACAATTTTGATACATTTATGCCTGTCAGTCCTATTCAAACTACAAGAATACACAAAGATCATCAGTTGAACAAATATTAGAGATTTGAACTCAACACCTCAAACAAGAAAATGACTAAGAAATTTGGAAGAACATTGTTTTGTTTAGTTTTAGTTCATCAAAGAACAAATCATAGACTTTCAAAATTGCGTGTTTGCTTGCTTTTATCAAAGAAGAACCAAAAAGTCAATTCATAGCATGAAGGATCCACAGTTGGATAGAAGCTATGCAGATGACTTTTTACATATTTAAAATTACCAAAGGTTTGGACCTTGTAGATTTTACCAAATAGGAAAAAGGCTATTTGGCACAAATGGGTTTATAGGAAAAAAGGATGAAAGATGGAATATATTAAAGATAAAGCAAGATTGGATTTCAAGGGTACACACAAAAAGAAATGATTGACTATGAAGAAGTCTTTGTCCCTAATTTTTTTCTAATTTATTAATGTGAAGTAGATTTAAGATAGTTTGATTTTGAACCTTTAAGTTTAAATCTTAGACCAAACTTTAGAAAATATGTTACCAAATTGAAGCAATTAGGCTATTCTTAGCCTATGCCTCATTTAAAGACTTTGTGGTGTACCAGATGGATGTCAAGAGTGGTTTTCTTTATGGTAAGATTGAAGAGGAAGTCTATGCTTGTCAACCACCAGGATTTGAAGATCCAGACTTCCCTGACAGAGTATATGATAACCGCCATTTTTAGGGGTAATTATAATATATATATAGTATACGTATTCTAAAAGATTCAAAGAAATTACTTTTGACCAAATAAAAAATCTAAAGTCTCCCGGGTCGTTTCCCAACGAGAAGTGTAATGGAAAGTCGTTTGTCGATTTGATAATCGATGTTTGAATAGAACAAGGAATTGATTGGATTTGATTTCTAAAACTACGAGAAAAATAATTAAGGCAAACTAAAGATGAAAGTTATTTAAGCTAAACCCTACAAACGATAACATGAATAAAAAAAAACACGACTTAAAACCTAAATTATCAAATATAATCCTAACGTATTATATTAACATTTATAAACAACCCTAAATTACTAAAATGCAAGAACTAAGAAAACTAAACCAAAAACGAAAGCGTTTAAAGCTTAAAAACACGAAAAACGTGAACGGGATCGAAACCCGTTCTTTAAAAAATCAAAATCTAAAATTTTAACCCTAAAGATGCAAATTTAATTTTCCTAAGTCCTAAATGATAAAATAAAATTTAAAAAAAAAGAATTATATTTTTTTGACTTTTATATTTTTTATTATGAATTAAAAATGATTTTAAACTAAATTAAATATTAAAAATACTAAACTGTTTATAAAATTTTGAAAAAAATTAGTGAAAGTCCTAAATGTAGTAAGGAAGACAGGAAAAATAAAATGCCACACTCAGCTTAACGAATAAGCACTAAATAAGCCAGTATAAGCTACAAACTAGCTTTTTAAGAAAGGGGCCAAAGTGTGTACAAGTATTTGATTGTGCAACTTAGGACCAGATAGCCCTACTGGTGCTAATGGTTAAGAGAGAGTGTGTGGGGGACATTGGTGTGCAAAGGGAGAGGTCATGGGTTTGACCCCCATGCCTCTCCTTTTTTTAGAAACATTTTTTTTACTTTTTTTTAAACTTACAAAATAAGCTAAAAATAACAAACTTTTAAAAAAGCAATCTTTTTCAGAACTTGAAAATAAGCTAGTTATAAGTAAATTAAGCTAACAGACTTAACTTTTTAAAACTAAGGCTAAAATGCTAAATTGTTAAGCATTTTAGAACTAAATAAGCTAAAAGAAAAAAAGTTAAGCAAAAGTAGACCTACAACTACACCTAATAAGCAACTAGGGATACAAATTAAGAAATCATAACAAGCCAAAAGCTCTAAAAAGCAAATGAGCTTTTGGCTCAATACTGGTAACCAAACAGCCCTTAAGGGGATTTTTGAGCTTATTTTTAAGACC
This sequence comes from Tanacetum coccineum, assembly GCA_026074375.1. NCBI lineage: Eukaryota > Viridiplantae > Streptophyta > Magnoliopsida > Asterales > Asteraceae > Tanacetum > Tanacetum coccineum. The sequence goes on from BQNB010034463.1 coordinate 20,790, forward strand.
CTTAACAGATCCTTATGGCTTAAAGACCACAAGGACTATCAAGCTTGTCCTCTAGGCTAAAAAAATAAGCCAAGAAAAAGTATTATGAAACTTATCTAAGTTATGAAAAAGCTAAGTGAAAATGGTTGACTTACTCAGCACATACTGAGTTTGGTTTTCCTTTTTGAAAGAAAAATAGGCTTTTTACAGCCCTCTAAAAAGCTTATCAAATAAGCTCCAAAATGTAAACAAAGGCTAAACAGCTTATGCTAAAAATTTCAGACTCTAAAAACCATTTTAACTAACCTAATTTTGAAAATGAAAAATGGCCTTTAACTTGGAAAATGAAATTAAGACAACTATGACAGATTTCAACCAATTCACAAATGCAATTACACACTTGTCCTAAATCTATTCTAGTCCATTTGTAACTAGAAACAAGCATGAAAATGGGACTTACAAGTACTAAATCAAAATTAAGCCGACTAAGCTAGATTAAAAGGTAACATGGTCACAGATTTAAATCATGGCTGCTAAATGCTTTGAAAAAGAGTTTTATCCCTTAAAAACTTTTGACAACTGATAAAAAGGATTAAAAAGAGCTTGACAAAGTTAGAGTGATGACCCAAAACAATTGTTTTACTCATTTTGACCCATTTTGGCAGTTAGCCCAAACACCCCTTTAAATATAAAAATTGAATTTAAAGCTAAAACAGGTTAAAACTTGCATCAAACTAAATCATATATGCATAATCAAGACATAATAAGCAATAAAAAGCATAAATAAGCAAAGAAATAAGCATGAACAGTAAATAAGCTATAAAAATTTAAAGAGTGAACTTACAAAAACCCTTTGCACAAAACAAGGGTAGTACAACCCTATTAAGCTCTAAATCCTACCTAGCTTATAAATAAGCAAATCTAAGCACCCATAAGCTTTTCTATAGTCAGCTTATCTTCGAAACATAAGCTTTTACAATATGCAAAGGTGAAGGTTACTTTTTGGTGAACTTTTCTTAATAGTTTAAATTTTCCTTAGTAAAACAGGCTTAAACAAAATGAAAGAGCTTGTGAGAGCTTAACAAACATTTTAAAACCATAACATTAACTTAGTACCTTAAACAGAATTTTTGCATAAACTTAAAATTTCATTAATCTCAAAAACTTTTACAAGACTTGAAAAGAAAGTACAACAAGCTGAATTTAAATGACATAAAACATAAATTAAAACATTGAAAGTAAAACTATATTACTACTAAGTTACATTCCTTATTTTACTGTGACCAAAAGCTCAAATTTATAGCTGTTTATAAGGCTTTGAGTTGTGTTTGAAATGGTATGTGTAATTAAGCAAATATCAAAATCCCCCTTACTAAGATATTGCCGTGTCCTCACGCAATGCCATAAGTAAACACTTAAGAAAACTAAGACTCCTAATCCCCCTCGATTAATAACCTCGAAAAGTAGCTAAGTGTTCATCGAGAGGAAATAAAGAATCAATAGCTTTGAAAATCCCCGTTTTTACCATTCTTAAAGATATACACTTACTACCACTAATATTTTTTTATTTTTTTCATTTTTTGTATATTTTTTTTCTTTTTAAGCAACTAACTAACATATTTGACTTTCGTTATTTTCATAACCGTTAGGGATCATAGAACAAGACGCATTTCAATTCTAAAATGCCCCAAAAAGGATAAATTCATCGTCCCCGACTTTTCACTTATTCCAAACCAAGCTTAAAACGAAATCACCGTTAAATATAAGTTAAAATGCTAACACTACTCATATTTATAACTTGTGAACTTTTCACTCCCGACAATTATTATATATTAGGTGAATGTGCTAATTTCGAATTTCAACCATGGATTAACGTTTTGCAAAATTGTATGCTTCACGTTTCACCCTAGAATAATGAGTTTGAAGGCGAGATCATCCCATGTAGCGACTTTTGTCTCGACACATCCCAACCTTACGCTAAGTGACCAGGCTTTTGACACCCCACAGAGACTAGTATCGGGACTCACGGACCTTTGGTTTCAAAAACTGTTAGGTTTCCCGTTTACACATAGCTTATTTAAAAACTTAAAATGAAATAGTCTAGGTTCAAAAGCATATTTAAATTTAACAAAAAGAGATTTTCCTTACATTTATTAATTCACACTTAATATTAAACATAACCATGATGCAATTGTATCCCTCGACCTTTTAGAAGGCTGCAACATCGGTTGTGAGCCGGTAGGATGCAGCCAAACTTTTATCAGTCTCGGTCTATTATTCTTTACTTTGGCTTTCTTTAGATAGCTGTAACAATCGGTCGTAGGCCGGCAAGATGCAACAAACTTTTTCAGCCCACAGTTTATAATTATTACTCGTCATTATTTTTTTCCATTTTTCATCATTTTTTTTCTTTTTTTTCATTTTACTTTATTTCACGATATAAAGAAGACTTCTTTTTGGAAAATTTAAGTATAAATTTGAATTAAGACTACTAAGTTATTGCTAATCCAAACTACATCAAAAATTGTTAATTTAAGTTTAATTTCAAAATAGCACGTATTATTAGTCTGGTTAAAAGCTTATGGGAGAAAAAGCCACAAATTACATACATGAGCTCTTAAGATTTCTAAAAATATTCATATGGTTAGCATCTAACTCATACTTATCTCTATATTTTTGGTTCTTCGGAATTTCTTCGTATGCAGAGTCTAATAGTTTAGAACAATAATATGCTCACAAGCTCGATCGAGTCAAAAATTTATTTCTTTCTACCCGCGAAAGTCAAAAATTATGCAAAAAAACAATTATTTATTTTTGAATATTTTTTAAAATTTTGATTTTTTTTGGTATTGGAGTGGTAAAAATCGGGATTTGTGAAAATAGACTGCTGCTCAATCAAATGTTGTTCCCCACTATTAGTATTAATCATTGTCCTCAATGTTTTAAGAAGGGTCTATTACGTAATTCCTATGCGGTTATGTAAGTATGCTTAAAGGATAATCGTTAGTCTTGAAGATTTGGATATTGGATTTTTCCAAATGAAGCTGAAGGGATGTGAAGGCGAGTTAAGTAAGGACAAACCGCCGAGCCGAGAGGCCTCAAAAATCCGGGCAATCCTGGACATACACAAAAACCACAAAACACGAGAAAGGTAGAGGCGAGCCTCACAACACAAAACACTTATTTATTACTACTACTAGGATAAGCATGGGTTGCCACCCACGAAGCGCCTTGTTTTTGTTAACCGAGTCACAAGCTCGACTCGACCCGAATTCATTGGTCCATGGGGAAGGCACGTGGGAAGATAAATCTCCATCGGACTTTCATTCAAGTTGTTTGGATAAACATTGAATTTCATGAAAGTTCCACTCCGATGAGATACACTCGGCATAAAAGAATGATAAACGGAGATGCCAGGGTCAAAAATGGTATCTTCATTCCCGTGGAGAGAATATATGGAGGAGAAACGGGATACGCGAGAAAAGGAAGAAAAATCCATACAACATAAGCGAGAGAGAATCACTAGAAAAGAATGTAATCAGATCCAGGTAAAGGGTGGGATGGGAGGACAAAAGATTAGGGCACTGAACTCTTGGTTCTCTTGTCAGTTTATCAAAAATATCATCTACCACATCCATAGTAAGATTGCCCAATTCGGGCTTAATCTTAAAGTAGAAATGATCATACTCCGGTGGAGATATGATGTGACCGAGTTCATCGGCGAACTGCTCATGATAAACGTCACTCCTATCGGCAGGAGGAAATGGATCGATCGAAAGATCAAAGATAAATGAATCATATTTATAAAGAGAAGAATCAGAATGAGTAGTGGTACTGCCACTACTATTCTCTTCAATATGATCGTCATCAAAATAGAAAACTCCATGATCCGTAAGAGAATAATCAGAAAAGAAGTGGGATTGCCACTACTTTTCTCTCCAAATCAAAGCAGAAGTTTTAGATTCGGGTAAAGAATTATCAAAGGTGTTGTCTCCCTCCAAGAAAAGAGTTAGGAAATGTGAGGGAGACTTGGTTACAAAATCGGAAGATGGAGTGGGATTATCTTTTAATGCTTCGATGTTAGCAATAAGAAGATTGACATTCAACAATTTTTCACGAAGGATATCGTCTTTGTTGTTTGACGAAATAATATCAGTATCAATCCCTCAACTTCGGGATAACACTCTCCACCGCCGCTTAAGTGACAAGCTCGAATCGGGAGGTGATGCCTCAACTACTACGTTGGGTCGTTCAATATAGAAAGAGTCGTCATCAGTCGAAGTAGAATCATTCGTTAGACTCAGAGAAATCCTCAAATTAATCTTAGAAAATGTCAAGAGGCGGAGAATTTTCACAAAAAGGCTCATCACACATTTTTTTGGGAATTACCCCGGACTCACTTGGAATAGGGACAAGGTTCTCGACACTAGACTCTATTACTTCGTCTGATTCCGTCGTCGGAATAGTGTCAAGATGCTCATCCTTCATTATGAGAGAGTCAGGCGGTCCCTCGGTAATATAAACGGGGTATGATTTACACACGGAGGAAGTTCGGACATAATAATATCTCTCAAGGGAATCGATCTTTCCTCGTCATCGTCATCATCGTAGCAAACGAGAATCTTCCAATATCGAGCTTTAGCCGGCTTGCTCTTCCACCAATTTCGCTTTTCTTTCTTCTTTTCTTTTGCATATTTGAACAACCACATCACATATGGTTGTCATTTGCCTCTATAAGCTTATTTGAGAATTGGAGAAGGCTATTTTTTGAGCATTGAAGATTGGATGATTGATTGTATTTGCGGGGGTTGATAGTTAGTCAAAACCAAAAGAATTAGGATCTTAGCAAGAATGTGCTCATGGATAATAGTCTTCATTTCATTGATTGATCATTGGTATGTTTCATGAGATCCCCCGAATTTTCACAACAAGGATATTATTGTTGAAAATTTTGAAAATTTTGTAGAGGGTGGTTTGCAAAATTTAGAGAATTGTTAGAAGAGTACGGAGTTGAAAAATTGATTTGTGTTCCATTTCCAAAGGACATAGGAACGAACTCCATCATATTTCATTACAATCACATTGTTGGCACGTACCCAATAAGACATTGTTATTTGCAAACTTTGCAAAATTTTGTAGGATTCATTAGGTTTTGATGTAGCATGGTTCGGATTAGAGAATAAATTTGGATTTGCGGGGGACAATTGTAAAACCATAATGGCACTTCCCACAGCTTACATAGTACATCGTTGGCAAAAGATTATCGTCTATCGAATCCCGACAACTAGTGTAACAACAATGGTGGTCAATATGTGGAGGACTTTGCGAGGAATTTTTACCGGGTCTTGATTGAAGACGAATGGCTCTTGAGGTGCACTAACAACGTTAGTATCGTCATTGGATGACTCGGAAGTGTTTAGAATTTCGTTTTTATCATGAATTGTAAACCAACCTTCATTCAAACACTTTCGCACAAAAGCACAAGGTCGACAATATAGACCATCAACCGGGTCTCCACAAGTTGCACAATTCTGAGGGGGTCGTTCACGAATGATCTTATCTACGAGACTCCCTTTAGAACAACAATAGTCTGTAGTGTACAAAGCTCCACAAGACGAGCATTCTTTAATCGTGTAAAGGGGATTTAAACGATAGTCGAATGACGCCATAAGAATTAAACAATTTAGAGGGATAAGAAGAAGAATTAAATTAGAGGGTCGAGAAAATAAGAATTAAATGAAAAAGAGGTTAAAGGAGATTATTTGGTTTTTCGAGTTTTTTAAACAACATATTTTATTAAAGGACAAAATGAGATTCGAATAACTTAAACCGATAATCAACTTGCTTCACGGTAGCTCTTTAAAAGAAAAACGCACAAAGGAGCGGAGGAGCAGGAAAGCGCGAAGCTATTAAAAACCTTCTCCTTTCGGGTCGTAGTTCCTCGAAACAACCCTCCTTATACCCCTCTTATAGTTTGTTAATCTCTTAAAGGTGAGCCGTATTTCACAAGTGACACAAAGGCAAGTTTTAAATCTTTGGCTTAGGAACTTATTATGATAATGTCTCAATCGAGAGCATTATATTGATGATGATTTTTATTATTGATTAGGGACAATGTTTTTATATTTTTGGTTTTTCTTGATTTAATAAAAAGAAATGAAAAATATTTTTGTATTTTTGTATTTTATAATAATAATAAGAAAATATTAACAAACAGAAAACAATAACTTCACGAGGAAGGGTCTTCAAGTCACTAATCGTCAAACCGTAACGATATTGTCGCAACACACCTCCCTGGCAACGGCGCCAAAAATTGACAAAGATAAATTCAACCCATTACTATATATTAAATATATAATATAATATATAATAAGAATCAAAAATACCAATTAAAATCAATTGTAGTAAACCGGGAAGCACGTGATTCCCGGGTCGTTCTCCTAACGAGGCGTGAAATTGACGGTTACGTTATTGGTTTGACTTTTGGATGCTTGAATGAAAGAAGGATTTGATTTGGTTTTCTAAATTCTATGAGAAATTATGGAAATTTAACTAAGGAATACTTAAAACTACGGGAAAGCATAAAAAGGCAATGGATGACTTAAAATTCTACGAGAAGCATAAATAAGGCATAAAAGGAAAACCTAAGTCTACGGGAACATGAAAATTAAGGCAATTAAACTTAAAACACGAAAACGAGAACGGGATTTTAAAACCCGTTCTTTAAGAAACCAAATTTTGCAAAACTAACTCTACAAAAGCAAATTTATTTTTCCTAGGTCCTACATGATAAAAGAAAATTTTGAAAAAAAAATTATATTTTTTTGACTTTTTAATATTTTTTTATGATTTAGTTACTGTTTTAATCTAAATTAATTATAAAAAATATCAAACTATTTTATAAAAATTTGAAAGAAAATACAGAAAATACTTTGAGGTGAGCTGATTCTAGGAAAAATACAAAATGGTTGCCAGCTTATTTGAATAAGCTGGAAAAAAATCCCTAAAGGCTGATAAGCTAAATTGCTAAAAAGGGTTAAAACAATTAAAGGTTAGTTTCCTAGCAGAAAAGACCCAAAGGCACTTTTGTAGCAGAGGTGTGTGTTAAGTGTGCTGAGTATGCAAGGGTGAGGTCATGGGTTCGACCCCCATGGACTCACTTTAAAAAAAAAAATTAAACACTTAAAGAACACATAAAAATAAGCACTTTTTATAACTGCCACTTTTATGAAAGCCAAGGAATAAGCTGAAAAAGCACAAATAAGACAGACATATTACTTATATTTTTACTAAGGCTAAATACTAAAATGCTAAGGCTTTTTAAATAAAAATAAGCAAGGAAAAAGGAAAAATAAGCTAAGGAAGCAACTCAACTACAACTAATAAGCACAACAGATCAAAATAAGCAAAGGAAAAAAGACAGACAAGCACTTATAAGCCAATAAGCAGTTTGGCCTAGACTTTGAGCCAAACAGCCTAAGAGGTACCTTTGGGCTTATTTTTAAGCCCTCTAAGGGATCCTTATGGAAATTTGACCTACAACCCTAAAAAGCCTATCCAAAAATCTCTTAGAATCAGCAATAAGAAAGGATTTTGAATTTCATCTAAGCTATTGAAAAGGCACTTGAAAAGAGTTGTATACTCAGCATATGTTGAATTTGTCAAGATTTCTATAAGGTAAATGGGCTTAAGCTGCCATAAAAATAAGCTAGTAAATCAACTTTAAAATGAAAAATGAGCTTAAACAGATCAAGTATGACAACTAGTGAGCTTATATTCTAAAAGTCATAACTTAAAACTAATAAGAGCTAATCTAGTTAGGCTGCTGAATGTTGACTTTTTAGAAGGCTTAAGGAACTTATGACAGGTACATAAAAAATTCTAAATGCAAATGCATATGGTTTTAAACTTGGTTCCACTGCATTAGACTTAATGTTAAGTAAGAAAAAGACTTGAAAACAGACTTATAGACAGAAATCAAGAACAAACAATTTGGAAAAAGTATTAAAACCACAGTTTGAACCACTGAAAGATTACACCTCAAAACTTAACTTTAAATTTTAAAATACTTAAAAACATATTGGAAATATTTAAATGAGACTTGCATAAAGTATCTAAATGACCAAACCAGTTTTCCAAACCAGTTTTCAAAACCAATTTAACCCATTTTGGCCTTTGTCCCAAACACCCATTTAACTTCTTAAAACCAGTTTTAACTGAAATTTTAAAAAAACAAAAGCTTAAGACCAGATGATCATTAAGGTGAAATAAGCACTTATAAGCATTAGGAACTAAAAATAAAGTACTTAAAATAAGCTGATTGAAATAAGCAGATAAGCAAATTAAGATAGAATTTTTAAAAACTGAAATTTTTCATTAATCAAATAAAAAGACTTACAAAACTTGAATTCAAAATACAATAAATTAAAAGACAATAAAAATTAAGCTAAAACTTAAACTAAATTAAAAAACTACTCCTACTCCTAGTTAACTCTAAACTTCTGTCTTCTTTCTTCAATATATAGCCGTGTCTTCAAGCCTTTGTATTTGTTGTGTTTGTGCTGTGAGTGCAAACCAAAGTCCATCCCGGCCCTTTATTTTTCCTTGGAGCCCAATCAAATCATCACAACCCTTGATTAATTTGTCTTCATTCTCGTCCAATAGAATTGTAAGGGATTGCCAACCTGTACATAAGCCCATGTGGGGGGTGGGGTAAAGTTGTGAGGTTTGTTTTGTTTGTATGTAGCAGGGTGAGTGAGAGGGACAGGATGATGAACAATGTATGGTTAGGGTTTGGCGGGTAAAAGGGATGGGGTTATATTTAATTTGGGTGCATGGTAAATCTTTTAGGGAATGGGCAACTTAAGCCCCTCAAGGTATATAATGCAATTTCAAGCATCGTCCTTGTGATGTGACATTGTTAGTCCTTGAGGTTGATAAGTGTTTGCACCGTTAGTCCTTTTGGACTAACAATGTTAGTCCTTGAAGGACTAACGGTGAAAGGGAATAAGGGAGTGGGTTAATGCCCGTTAAGTGAGTTTTGGGTTGGGCCAGTGTAGCATTTTGGGCCGTTGGTTTTTTATTAAAAGGGGATTGTGAGCTCTTTTAGGGTTTTAAAAGGGTTTTAAATATAGTGGGCTGATCCGGGCCCACTAGGTGGGTACGGGTCGGCCCATTTTATCATGATAGGGTTTCGGGTTCGTTTTTTCATGCTCTTTTCAATGCCGTATCCTGGGGTTGACTTTGACTTCGTCTTGACTTCATTAAATGCACAAACGTTGTCGAGTCGATCCCAAAATGTCCGTTTTAGCTCCGTTTTCAATCATTTTGTACCTTTGGCTTCGGTTTTTCGCGCTCTTTCCAATTCCGCACTCTGTTTTGTCCGAGTTGGCTTCGTTTTTGTTCTTTAGTGAATATCCGGTACCTGCACAGTATAAACAAAATATAAAAACCCAGAATTTTAAATTGACGAATGATCTTTTAGAAAAACTTTCGATGTACTCAACAACTGATTTTCGAGTACATTGATTGAGTAAATTTTCAAAACAAAGTGTTTTTAATGAAAATTTGATTTTGCTCCTAAAACTTTCGATGTGTTGCAAAAATACTTTCCTTAGCAACACGTGACTGATTTTCAAATCAATTTTCTTCAACCAGTAAGACTTTGTCTCTCTGGTTCACTCATATTGTGTTGTCTACTTTGAGACGCTCTGATATTGAGAATGGCTAGTACAGCTGTGAAACCCTGTCAAGGAGATTCTTCGGAATTCTACCTTATCATAGGTAGTATTTATACTGATCAACAGGGAATCGTGGTTATTGAAACCTTATTCAATGAAAGTAAACAAAGACACTTTCATTTGTTTATCACTAACGTAAACCTACAGGTATTCCCGATGGTAGCAGCTGCTGGTCAGAGAAAAGTCAATTCATAGCCACATGCTCATACTCAACCGATACAACTAAAGACATGGTGAAAGCTCAAGTACATGTTTCAAAAAGTCTTTCGCTACTCTGATACCGTACGTCCTTCTTGTAGTGACACAGTGTTAAAGTTAAAGAACTTCAAGAACAAAGAACTTTCAAGCTTTAAAAGATTCAAAACAGTATGAGCATGTCGGTCCAAAGGTCACAAAGTATGCAAGGATGGAGAAAGATCACAAGTTGATGATAAGAGATTATGCTTGGTTGATGATCTCTAAACAAGCTCAAAGATCACATACAAATTCAAGCTAAAGGAACAAGCTCAAGCCTAAAGTTAATGATCACTACAACATATTCACAAGACAATGAAAAAGAAAAAGGAAGTCTGCGAGCACAAGAATGAAGACTCAGCATAGCATGCTAGGTTTAAGTTTTTGTAAAATGGAGTGACCTCCCTTAGGGGGAGATTGTTAGGAATCTAAAAAAGGATCGGTCACTTCCATTATATCGTTAGATAGCTCGTCAAGTAATATTTGGAAACTTAGTGGGCTAGTTAGTCCAAGGCCCATTGAAAGCCCATGAAGCCAAGGCCCAACCGGCTACTCACTAAGTATATAAACCCTCTCCATGCCATGGAGAGGGTGTTGTTGGTTATTTCATTTATCACATAGTATTACATTGCATTTTCTCTAGTTTCTTTCTCTCTCTTAGTGCTTCACCAACCATTCTCTCTCTCTCTAAAATCTCATTCAATTTCACTCTATTGGTATAAAGATTACATAGTCTTCAGATGAGATTTATGTACGATTCAATGATGCACAGGATGACTGGGCCCTTCTGAGAGGCCAAGTCAACATGCTACGCAAAGATAGGCGTTACCATCTCACCACAGCTATGCTTGTTGAGAGAGAGGCTAGAGTTTCCCGAGAGGCATGGGCCCAGTCTATGTGCCTTAGTGGGGCAGTACATGATGAGCTTTAGGCATATTGATCTCATACTCAAGCATAAGATGCTCGTATTGCTTCAGTAGAGACCCTAGTGGTGACACTAGTGACTCAGGTCGGGGCATTACATAGGGAGGTCAGTACACTACAAAGACAGATGATAGATGATGAAGACATGCTGACGAGTTACATTCAGCACGAGCACGATAGGTTCAGAGAGCTGATGCATACCATAGCACTAGAGCCCGCTAGAGACCCAAAGCATCAGGATGGACCACTTGATGCTGGTAGTAGCTGTTAGGGTTGTGTCATTTGTTAGCTATTCCGTATAGCCTACTAAGTTTTATGGGTAACTCCCAGCTAGCATGCTGTAGGGATTTTTGTATCATCATTTAGCTATCTTGTATAGCATGCTAAGTATTATGGGTAATTCCCAGCTAGCATGTCGTAGGATCTTGTATTCTTCATTTGTATCAAAAACCATGATGTATGTTTCACGATATTATTATATATGATATCGGTTGGTTATGTTATTGTTGATTTCAGTCATGTTATATATTTCACTGTGTGTCATGATCTCATTTTATTTATATTACATATGTCATGTCGTGAACTATGATTGTATGAAATCTCACATGTATTATATTTTCTTGTGATTTTGAAGAAAATGCCACCAAAGAGAACCAGAAGTACCACTACCACCCCCACCACCCCCACCACCCCCTATGACTGATGTTGCTATTAAGGGATTGATTGCCCAAGGCATGGCAGATGCATTGATAGAACAAGAAGTATATAGAAGCACTAAAAATGGGAACGGGAGTCACAATTCAGGAAATGGCGGAAGAAGAACTAAGCGCACTACTCGAGAGTGCACTTACAAGGATTTCCTGAACTGCCAACCCTTTAAGTTCAAGGGCACCGAAGGAGTCGTTAGTTTATCTCAGTGGTTTGAGAAAATGGAAAATGTGTTCCATATCAGCAATTGCTCGGTTGAAAACCAAGTGAAGTTTGCCAGTTGTACCTTACTAAGAGGTGCTCTAACTTGGTGGAATTCCCATATGAAAGTTAAAATGTTGTTTACGCAATGCCTTGGAAAACACTTAGGAAAATCATGACTGATAAGTATTGCCCAAGAAGTGAGATCAAGAAGCTGGAAATTGAACTTTGGAACCTGAAAGTTAAGGGTACTGATGTTACAAGCTATACTATACGTTTCTAAGAGTTGGCACTAATGTGTGGGAGAATGTTTCCCGATAAATCAGATGAGGTTGAGAAGTATGTTGGTGGACTTCCTGACACGATTCGGGGAAATGTGATGTCATACAGACCAATGACAATGCAAGAAGCCATTGAGTTTGCAAATGATCAAATAGATCAAAAGCTCGCTGGGTTTACTGAAAGACAGGCTGAAAACAAGAGAAAGTTTGAAGACACTTCAAGGAACAACCATAACCAACAGTAACCATTCAAGAGGCATAATGTCGCCAGGGCTTACACTACTGGGCCTGGTGAAAGGAAAGAGTATGGAGGATCTCTACCTAAGTGCACCAAGTGCAACTACCATCACAATGGTCCGTGTGCACCTAAGTGCAACAATTACAAGAAGGTTGGCCATTTGGCCTGTGATTGTAAAAGCCCAGCTGCTGCCAACAACAATCAAAGAGCCCCAGGGGCAAATAAAAAAGTTCTCACTTGCTTTGATTGTGGAGCTCAGGGCCATTTCAAGAGTAATTGCCCAAAGCTAAAGAACAGAAATCAGGGAAATCAGGATCGAACTGGTAATGCTGTGGCAAGAGCTTATGCTGTGGGCACTGCAAGGAAAAACCCAGATGCCAATGTTGTCACGGGTGCGTTCCTCTTAAACAACCGCTATGCTTCTATCTTGTGTTGATACTGGTGCCGATAGGAGTTTTGTTTCTACTGCATTTAGTTCATTAATTAATATCATCCCAACTGCACTAGATCATGGTTATGACATCGAGTTAGCTGACGGAAAAATAATTGAGGTTAATACACTTATACGGGGTTACACATTAAATTTTCTAAACCATCCTTTCAACATCGACTTAATGCCCGTAGAGCTTGGTAGTTTTGATGTCATAATTGGTATGGATTGGTTAGCAAAGTATCATGCCGTAATCGTATGTGATGACAAACTCGTTCGTATTCTCTTTGGAAATGAAATATTAATCATTCGTGGTGACGGAAGCAACAATGGGAATGAGTCCCGACTAAATATCATTTCATGCACCAAAACCCAGAAGTACTTGCTAAAAGGATGTCCAATCTTTTTGGCACATATTACCTCAACTAGCGAAGATAAACGAAGAAACAAGTCGAAGAAAGCTACTTGATGATGTAACCGATTGTTCTAATTTTCCTGAAGATTTCTCTTCTCGAGGACGTTGCCGGGTCTCCCACCGACTCGACAAGTGGAATTTCAAATTGATTTTATACCTGGTGCTGCACTTGTAGCACGGGCGCCTTATCGATTAGCCCCGTCCAAAATGAAGGAATTGTCGGATCAACTACAGGAACTTTTCGACAAAGGCTTTATAAGACCCAGTTCTTCACCATGAGGAGCTTCGATCTTGTTTGTCAAAGAAGGATGGATCATTCCGGATGTGCATCGATTAATCGAGAATTGAAATAAGCTACGTGAAGAACCGGTGATCCGCTTTTCCATGAATTGACGATTTATTCGATCACTACAAGGGTCGATTGACTAATCGAAAAGATCGAACCTGAGGTAGGGTAATCATCAACTAAGAAGTTGAGATGAAGACATTCGAAGACCTCGCCTTTCAAACTCGTTACGTACCCTTATGAATTTCAAGTTATGCCATTTGGATTATGAACACATCTGGATGTATTTCTAATCTCCTGAATCCGGGTGTGCTAACCTTATTTGGACACGTTTGTGATTGTCTTTATCGACGATATTCTAAATCTATTCGAAGAATAAGCAAGAGCAACGAAAACACCTTAAGATAAATCTTAGAATTACATAAGACAGAGAGTGAATCCAAATTATCAAAGTGTGAATTTTGATCCCTAAAGTATAATTTCTCGGATCCCCTCGTGACTTGATATAGTAAAGTCATTTTACGTTGTAATCCTACCAAGATCGAGTCCAGTTAAAGAATAGACTCTCCCCCTAAGACACCAACGGAGATTCGTAATATTTTAGGTCTCGCCGGGTACTAATCGGAAGATTCATAGAAGGATATTTAAGATTCCAAGCCAATTACCAAGCTTACCTCAAAAGAAGATCAATTTTGGAAATGGGGTGACAAACAAGAATCACTTTTCAGTTATTGATTGATAAATTGTGTATGCGCACCTATCATGGCTTTAACCTGAAGAGCTGAGGACTTTATCGTATACTGCGGATGCTTTTGATTAAAGTTTGGCACTGTTTTGATGCAAATAGAGAAGGTGATCTCTTATGCATCACGTCAATTGAAGATTCATGAGAAAAACTACACCACTTATTATTTGGAGTTAGGTGCAGTAGTGTTCGCTCTGAAGATTTGGAGGCACTATCTGTACAAAACAAAGTGTACTGTGTTCACTGATCCAATAGCATACACACAATTAGTTTGATTAGTGTGCCATGAGCTTAGACCAGACCAGACTATACTATACCAGACAAGACCAAACAGACCAAACAAGACAATAACGCAGTAATACACTGTTACTATGATAATTGCATTCGTTGCAATTATTACAAATAACGGGTATATAATAACGTGACCCAAGATCATAACAATACCATTTTCATAATAATTGTGTTTGTACAATTATTACACTATGACTTGTATTCAAACTGTTTATCAAACCTATGAATTTCACTCAACCTTTGTGTTGACTTTTTAGCATGTTTATCTCAAGTTATTGAGCAATATACAGCACGGAGTGGCATGGACTCGAAGATGGCTAAAACTTGTTATCATTCACATTGTATGTAACTAGATTTTGGGACCTGCCTTTGTAAAACTCTGATTTGAAATGAATGATAACGTATCTTTTGAACAACGTCTCTTTTGGGTCATTTTCTATGATTATGATTGTTGTACCCATGAAGTAATACCCCAGATTAGCTTCCGCTGCTATATTGTAAAAATGGGGGTGTTACATGAACACCAAAAACCATCTGGTTTATTGGTGCAACCTGAGATTCCTCAATGAAAGTGGGATAACATCACCATTGATTTTGTCACCAAGCTTCCCAAGACGTCGAATGGTTATGATACCATTTGGGTGATTGTGGACCGTCTTACTAAGTCTGCACACTTTTTATCGATGAAGGAAAATGATTCTATGGACCAATTGGCAAGACTATACATGAAAGAAGTAGTCACAAGACATGGAATACCAGTCTCGATTATCTGTGACCGTGACGGTAGATTTACGTCAAATTTTTGGAAGGCATTTCAAAAGGCTTTGGGTACTCGTTTGGATATGAGTACAACTTACCATCCGCAGACCGATGGACAAAGCAAAAGAACCATTCATACACTAGAAGATATGTTACGCGCTTGCGTGATAGACTTTGGGAATGGTTGGGAAAGACACTTACTGCTAATTGAGTACTCATACAACAACATTTATCATGCTAGCATTAAAGCTACCCCATTTGAGGCACTTTATGGTTGCAAGTGTCGATCACCTGTTTGCTGGGCCAAGGTCAAAGATGTTCAGCTCACCGGTCCAGAAATCATTCAAGAAACGACCGAGAAAATCATTCAAATCAAGCAAAGAATTCAGGCCATACATGATCGCCAAAAGAATTACTCCTATGTGAGGCGTAAGCCTTTAGAATTTTAGGTTGGCGATAAGGTCATGTTAACGGTATCACCTTGGAAAGGGGTTGTACGTTTTGGCAAATGAGGGAAGTTGAACCCGAGGTATATATGCCCTTTCAAGGTGTTAGCCAAAGTGGGAACCGTTTCCTACATACTCGAACTTCCTTAACAACTAAGCAGGGTTCATAGCACGTTCCATGTAAGCAATTTGAAGAAGTGTTTATTCGACGAGCCATTGGCAATTCGGTTGGATGAAATACATATCGATGATAAGCTCTATTTTGTTGAAGAACCAGTAGAGATTATGGATCGGGAAGTCAAACGGTTAAAGGAAATCCATATTCCAAATATCAAGGTTCGATGGAACTCTAGGATAGGACCTGAGTTCACATGGGAACGTGAAGATCAATTCCGGAAGAAATATCCTCATCTCTTCACAAGAACCGCACCCTCGACAAGTGCCGCGTCTTGAGCTTTGAGGACAAAGCTCATTTAATGGGGGAAGACTGTAACAATCCGTTATTTCAGGTCATTTTACGACTCAATACTTTCCATTAATTATTTTTAGTCTTTTACGCGTTTACTTTTAATTTTCAACGTTTAGTTAAATCGCGTAAACTAAAAATCAACATTCAACGTAAACGAACATCAAACAAATAAAATTTTACGTCAAGCAAGTGTTATATAATTATTTGGAGTATAATTATTAACTTTTCATATTTTATTTTTATTGGATACGTAAAACGTTTACGTTTCGCAATAAATTACATTTAGGCATACCCGGAAGTACCTATACCTATCTATACTCAAACAAATACCCACTATTATACCCAATACCCAAAATTTTATAACTTCTACCTATATACTCACGCCAACATGTATTGGAATTCAAGAAATGCAAGTATTATAATTCAAGGTTTATTATAAGAACATGTATACTCTTCCATCATATAACTAAATTCCTATACTACAAGTATTCCTAGTAAACTTCACATAAAATATCAAGGAAACACTTGGTGTCCTTTTTCCTCCCCTAAAACACGCCCCATATTTACATGGAGAACACAAACCTCTTAGATTTCTTATCACAACAACATGAACACTAATAGCTAGTTTGACTACCTTTTCTCTTGTTCTTCTCCTTGTGTAACCGCCCCCCCCCCATCTCAATCTATCATACTTGGACTTCCTAATAGTATGTTTGACCACTCTTGTTACATATATAAGGAAGATTAACTCTAGTCTTCATTCATTCATACTCATTTCACTAGCAACTCAAACCATTCTCTTTGTTTTCTCCTCTCTACCTCACGGCATCCCTTAATTACCAAGAACAAACCATAACTTTTCATTCTAGCAAGCATACAAGTAATCTAGGGTACTATCTAAGGTGTTTGGGAGTACTTTGGAAGCTTGGGTAATCATTCAAGCAAGGTTTAAACAAGATCAAAGTTAGGGTTTTCTCATTTGGGTTTTGGTTTTTAGGGTTGATATTGTGATCTTCATCATCCTACACTTGCCTAAGGTCTTCTAAACCTTAATCTTTTCAATATTTCACTTTCATGTTCTACATACTAGTTATTTTGTTAATCACCACTTAGGGTTTTGTTTTCATGAGTTTACAAAATGAAATGGACATATACATACATGTACTACATGAACCTATGTATCTTTGTAGTGAAATGATGCTTAAAATCCAAAGAACACACTTAGTATAAGTATGGTTTAACTTAAAAAGATCTTGGATAATTTACTTGTTGAAAGTTTAAATACAAAGTTATATATATAGAGATTAGCATGAACACATTACTTGGACAAATTATGGACTAGAGGACCCTAAATATGCATGACATATGATATAAAGTAAATTAGAAAGCTTGTACAAAGTTAAAACAAGTTTATATAATCTTTAGATAAAAACCTAAAACCTACTGATTAAATTCGTGAAATAATATATTTATTTTATATTTTATTAAAATAGTACTTCTCAATACGATTGTAGGCATATAAAGAACTCGAAAAACCAAGCTATAACGAAGGAGTTATGAATTTCGCAAGTTTACGATAAAAAGTGTTTTTATAAAATATATTTTTATAAAAACTATAATAATACAGAAAGTTATAAATTATGTGAATATTTTATTTTAATAATACATATTATGAGCTTTCCAAATCTATAAAGAACTCGAAAAACGAATTAATAACGAAAGAGTGTTTTTATAAAAGTATTTTTATAAAAACTATAAAAATTCGAACCTGATGAAAATTATTTGACATTTTTATGAGGAAGTACATATTATAAGGATGTCAAAAATATAAGAAACGCTAAAAACGGAATTAAAACGAAGAAGATATGATTTCTATACGATTTCAATAAATAAATTTATAAAAAGTATTTTTATAAATTTTTACCTACTGTTACTGTTCATAACAGTTTATATCAGTATTATAAATGTAATATTTTACTAGATTTCCCAAATATGAATCCATACATATAAAGAACGTTAGAAACGAGTTAAAACGCGAAAGTTATGAAATTACGAAAACTATATATACCTCTTGTGCACTATTTTCATTTTTGTGCACTATTTTGATAAAGGCAAATGAAACAATTTATATAATACCATTATATAAATATATACAAGTGTGAAAACAATTATTATTAATAAATAATCAATTGTTGGACAAAGATGACATTTTATTCTACGGATACATATACGTAGACATTTATTTAACAAATGCGATTTAAATATAGTTTCGACTTTCAAATTAAACAAAAACTACTAGTTGGTGGTGTAACTCTATAACATGTGATGTAGTATTTATATTAAATACATTAGACTCATACGACCTATAATTAATTAGGTTGCATTCGGACATTCATGTGACGTGTTCACTCAGTTGATATTCATTATCCATTCATTCACTTGAGGTGAGTTCATAGCCTCATTTTTATACAATTACAATGATTTACAACTTTTGGGGTGAGAAACATGCACTTGTTTTACGTTTGGACGCAAGTACACTTTTTACATAAATTACGAGTTTGCCTAAGTAGCGATAACCCACTATGCCCATGAATCATGAACTGTTAATTGTGGTTTGCAAGCGCGAGTGTTATGAATATATCTATTTGGGGTTTGACATCCCCGTTCGGGTGAGTAGCGCTCACTAGGTTCAACGGATTGAACCAACGAATGTATACCATGTCGGAACAATTTGGATGTTGCGGGTTGAACATCTACACGGGCACATTATTTGCATTAAATTGCATACACATATATGTTGTAGCTTCAGTGTCATGAGCTTAGCGCAGGCGTAATTACTTTTGTGATATTGTATTCGTTACTTATCATACACTTGGAAATCTTGCGGTCCTACTTTATACATTTCATAAACCTGTGAATTCACCAACTTTATGTTGACGTTTTTAAGCATGTTTTTCTCAGGTCAATAAGGTACAAGAACTTGGATACATTGATGGTCGTTATTTTGGAAGTCACATTGCATAAAGATTTGGATGCATTACATTTTTAGGAAACATTTGTTATGTGCTAAAATCTTTACATTTAAAACGATGAACAAGTAAAGCTATAAGCTTTTGTAACAAACAATTTCATTAATTCCAAGGTATCAGTTTTCAAACGACACATTTAAAGGTCGTTCTCTCATATCTTGTGCTATTGATCTATGATGTAACACTCTCAGACCCTTATTCCGTTGCGACACAATTTGGAGGTGTTACATATGTGAAGTCCTTTGCTTGGACCAACCCCCAGATTTGAACTATGTTTTAAATACTGTGTCGATTTCAGACTTAATTAAGCTTCCGCATGTTTCCATTTGAACCTTTTGAGATGATGTAAAACTTATTATTACTTTATCTTATGCAACGGTCTTTATTTTTAAAACGTACCCTTAGAGGTCGTTCTTTATGCTTTGTACTTGAGATATTCATTGACGTCACGCCTCCGGACACGAATTCCGTCCAGGCCCCGTTTGGGGGTGTGACACATTGCAAAACCAAAATTAGAGCAACATAAATACTAAATGCGGAGATGAACGAGAGTAGAACTAGGTGCAAATTCAGAAAAATGAAGAGCACAATATCATACATATACAGAGATGAGTGAGAGCAGATTCGGGAAGACAAACAGATGCAGACATAGTAGATTCAGAAAGACAGATCCGAAAAGAGGTAGTCAAATAGTAGATTCAGATGGACAAATGCAGACATAGCATATTCTGATAAACAAATGCAGACCGAGCAGATTTCTTGCAGAACCAAACATATCCAAATGGAGAACCACATCAGAACTAATCGCATGGTAGAATTCAGACATACACATAACCAAATAAAACCAGATAAAATCAGACAGATGCAGACCTTAACGTATCCAAATGCAGGCAAAATCAAGCGAAATCGGGCGAAAACAAAACATGTCGTTGATGTCGAGATGCTACACATAACTACTCAAGACATACGGATTAGTTAAGAACATACCATCACCGTCACCAACACTAGTCCAAAATCAAACTAGCCAACAATAATCCAATTAAACCGATGCAAATATCATTACCAAAACGAACGAGACTACTAACCCTCAAAACTCAAACGAATTCAAACCTAATATATTACTCTCAAAATCAACTCTAATAAATTAACCACTAATACATAAGTCAGAATCGAACAGCAGACCCGGCGTAGTAACCGTGCTCAATCACTTCTTGTCCTTATGCTGCAAAATGACACTTTTGTCACTAGTTCATTTGTCACTAAAAATCACCTATCGTCCCTAAAGGCACTTTTGGTCGCTAGTAATCAGTTTTTCTGACCAAATTCACTCTATAGACCGTATACAACTATACATTCACTTAAACCCCCCCAACCATAATAAGAGTATCTCGTAATACATGGGCGAAAAATAGCTTAGCCAACAATTTAGAAAATATGCTCTATATGAAAGTTTGGCGACATTTACTTCAATTATTATTCACCATGTTTAACATCTTGGTCGCTATGAACATTTCATATTGGGCTTATATTGTTACTACATACTTAGTTTGATTGACTTAATAAATACTAGCATGGTACCCGCGTAAAGCAGCAGTTTCAGGGGCGAATTTAGTTTAATGATATTATGATTGTACGTTATTTGGCGAGCATTGTTTAACGCTTTTTTTTACAGTTGATAATTGTTTCTAGCGATTGCGTGTTTGTGTTGTGTGAGATTTTGAATAATTAATATGTCATATCATGATATCCAAATTTGAAAAGTTATTAATTTTAACTATAAACATATTAAATTCACTATATTAGTTACATTTTATTATTGTAACATCTAATTTAATGTGCAATTAGTGAATTTTTAAATTCTATTTTAATAATTACTAATAATAGCAAGTGTGTAATAGTAAAAATTTTAAGAATTCTAAAAATAAAAGTCCTAAATGTTTTATAGAGATAGAGATTGATTAGACCACTACAAGTAACATTAATAATACGAATATACTTCCGTAGTACAGTAGAAGTCGGCTGTGGCTAACAAGATGTGCAATATAATCTTTGAATACTCCTTTGGTCATCCAACAACCAAAGTACCAAACAAATTTCAATAAACTAAGAGACCAGCATAAACTTGCTCGCACGTTGTGAAACTAAAATGTTTTAAAATTGTTTTAATCATGTACATTCAAAACTAATGTAGGATTTATATTTATAAATTATTATTTAAAATGTTGTGTATTATGTCTTGTACATTTGAAGCTAATTAAAGAATGCATATTAAAAGAAGTAATTAATTTTTGTGCATAGAAGACTTGTTCAAAACTTTATTTTATTAGAGAAAAAAAAAAAAAAAAAAAAAAAAAAAAAAAAAAAAAAAAATAAAAAAAAAAAAAAAAAAAAAAAAAAAAAACAAAAAAAAAAAAAAAAAAAAAAAAAAAAAAAAAAAAAAAAAAAAAAAAAAAAAAAAAAAAAACAAAAAAAAAAAAAAAAAAAAAAAAAAAAAAAAACAAAAAAAAACAAAAAAAAAAAAAACAAAATTGGGCTGGCCCAAAATGGGGCAGCCCGTTACTGTAGCAAACACAATCAAAACGGCACCATTTTCTTCAGTGAATGTGTATATTTATAATATTTAAACATGTTGGCCCCTCAACATAATCTTTCAAATTCCGCTAGATCGCCATTGTCCCGTCTCAAAGCTCATTTTCATAATGAGAACAAGATTTATTCGAGTGTAAGCACACTAATAACTCTGTTTCCATGTCACGTTTTGTGATGAAATGTATACTGAACCAAATTTCCTATTTGAAGTTTTCAAGAGTTATATTTTGTACACTCTAATCTCATTTTAGATTGTGCAATACTAATAGGGTTTTTCTAATTTGTGCCCTAAGAACACAAGATAAGAAGGTAAAAAAGTGCAAAAAAAGTACACTCGGATCAACAGAAAAGTATAAAAAAGTACTTAAAAACCCACAAATTTTATAAGTCCTGAGTATTTTTTTTTTATACTTTTCTGTGGGTCCCTATCTTTTTATCTTGTGGCATATCGTAAAGGAATCTATAGATTAGAAAGAAAGAAAAAAAATGAACTAAATAATGATTGATCAACTAGGATACTGGTAATATTATATGCTTGTGTAACCGTCTCAGAGATATATAAAATCAAATTCTGGGTAGTAAATTGATTTAGAATAACAAATGTAAATGTTTCTTGCTAGTCAAAGAAGACATGTCTACATTGTTCAGGTAATGAATATTGTGCAAACCAACTGGGTTAGATTA
Organism: Tanacetum coccineum; assembly: GCA_026074375.1. Classification (NCBI taxonomy): domain Eukaryota; kingdom Viridiplantae; phylum Streptophyta; class Magnoliopsida; order Asterales; family Asteraceae; genus Tanacetum; species Tanacetum coccineum. The sequence goes on from BQNB010034463.1 coordinate 43,238, forward strand.
ATCCAGCCTAGTTAGATTTCTAGCCGATTTTGTAAAAGATGATTCATCTCGAAAACCTCAAAGTAAAGTTTTCAAAAGCTACGGTTTTTTGTAAAAGATAGTAAATCTTGAACCTCAAATGTAAAGTTCGATCGAGCCTGGGTTAGATTAATCCGGTTCAAGTCGAGTTTCAAGCTCGATTTTTGTAAAAGATGAGTCAATCTCGAACCTCAAATGTAAAGTTTCAAGCTCGATTTTTGTAAAAGATAGTCAATCTTGAACCTCAAATGTAAAGTTCGATCGAGCCTGGGTTTTAGTAGTCCGGTCGTGTCGCCTCGATTACATAACAAATTTTATGTCATACACATGTACACGTCAATGCATTTTTGCGATACACATATTCAACCCGGTTAATAGTGTCTTATGGCAAACAATACCACTCATAGGCATACTTCATACTTGCTGGATCAACCCATGAACTTATCTCATCACATCATGATAAATGAAGAATGGGATGTACTATTTTCACAAGCAAAGAAACTGAGGATGGGGGAAGAGTGTAAGCAAATGAAATCCGGATGGAACTTTTCCTGACTAGCGAATCTAACAGTCGAGCACAGGATCACTATGTCAATGTGCTACAAGTCTGTAATGTGTATCAGCGGACTTACCTTGATGGAACAAAAGTCAACGACAAAAAGAAACCAAATAGAGGTTTTCTGAGTGCAAGATTTTCGAATCCCTAGTTCCAAGCCTTTTAATTCACTTATCAAGAAGCTTTCCAAGTTGACATAACTCTACAAGCATAATGATAGAGCATACTGATAGATACGTAGAATCTTCTATTGCACATTCATATAAAAATGCTCATTCAAGAAGCACGAACTGAAGCATCTATTACATGTAACGTGTATGCTATCAAAGTTAGAAGCTGACACTGAATCATTACTTCTATCAACATAATCTGCAAATCAAATTCAACTCAAACATGGGCAGCTTAAACTTCAGCATGATCATGTACACTTCATATTACAAATAACAATTAATACAGTAAACACAACAACTAAGCAATCAAATCAACTGCATCTTCCTTGTCCTGACAAAATCAGCCTCGCCAACAACCGAAAGCAAAGGTAGAACTGGACGACTGAGAAAGTGTTTTTAAGCTTGGGTATAGATATACGTTTGCTGGTCAAAGGTAGACCTGGACAATAGATAATTAGATATACCCAAAAAGTCACTCTCTTTTCATCACACATCGACACTCTTTATCAGCTATATACAAAAGTCAGTATGGATCAACAAAAAATGGAATATAGTCGTTACTAAGCATTCTATCAACATTATGACAAATAAGCATTAAACCACAAAAGGATCATAACTTAATCGTTCTCTTAACTTAACGTATACAAATTAAAGTACAAATCAAGCTACATCAGAAACATGTACACTTTACATTCCATTACAGCAAATGGAAAAAAAAACAACTTCAAATTGCCTAATGGAACATTGGAAACCCTATTTCAAATCACACAAAAGACATCCTCATCGAACCAATAAGACATTGCAAATACAACTAAATACTCAAATCAATTACATCAATTCAAGCTATAACTTCCTCGTCCCAACGCCTCACCACTCCTACTAAAAACTACAGACTCGAATCAAATGCATCAGTTTTAGCCAATATGGATTAACAAATAATGGAAATGAATCATTACTTTAGCATTCTATCAACAAATGATAAATACGCAGGATCATGATTTAATCTTTCTTTTAACTTCATGTATACAAACTACAACTCAAACTACATCAGAAACATGTACACTTCATATTCAAAATTACCGCAAATACAACAAACACAACAAAACTAAACAACACATAACTAAGAAATCAAACTAAATCACTAGAATCAATTCAATTCAAATCATAACTCCCTCGTCCCAACGCCTCACCACTCCCACCACCAACAACCGACAACAAACCACCCTCAACCGCCTCACTCTCATCCAAAAACAAATCATCCGGACACCTAAACGCAGAATGCAAACCAACAACCACCACAACCACAACCAACGCGACCAACACATTGACTCCCACACTCGTAAAACACAACACAACAACAGTCACCAAACTCAACCCAACCAACACAACACGATCATCAACCACACGGCCGAAAACCGTAACATTGACATCGCGCATAAAATAAAGAAACAATGATTGATATAGGATGGTATATTAAGCTAAGGAATATTATAAGTAACATAAGTAAAGCGTAATTGGGTCTGAAATAGTTTAGGTTTTGTCGTATTCGAGATAGGTGAGGTGAGTTTGTGATGAATGTGGAAAGTGATTCGGTTGTGTTTCGGATTTTGGACATTGAATTTGAAGGTTTTCAGAATTGTGTTTTTTTTGGTCTAGATTGATATGAGCCCTAGATTTTTGAATTGCTTGATCCTAACAATCTTTTCATGGTGATGTTTCGAATGACGCTAGTATGGTGAATGAGAGGGGTGAAGTATGGATCGTTAGTAGGATGTTTATTGTGATTAAGGATGGATGTTAATGACCAAGACCTAGTGAAGAAACAGTGTCTATCGGATGGAGTAGAAAGAATAATACCGAATTCTTTAAGAGTAAATGAAACGTTCACCTTCAATTGTAAATTGAACGAACCATTCATTTTCGGTGATACGAAGCTCAAGTGAGTGATAGAGTTCAAGAATGAAATGAGGATATATTTTCCCACTTAAGTAATAAAATGATTGAAAGTTGGCATTAAGTAGTACTTCTTCTATATTGATTTGAGCATTGAAGGTCTCGTCCACCAATCTTCCTTCGTTGATTTTTCGACTAGCAAAATTTTCAATAGACATTTGTATTCCTAAAAGAAATTTTGATGTTATAATAGTTCATGTGTGTCTATTTTAATATCCTTAATTTTATGGGAGAATTACATATATATCCCTATTTTGCAAAGAAATTACATATATATCCAAACAAACTTAAAAATTACATATATGTTCATATTTTGCTTCAAAATTACATATATATCCCTCTTTTTAAAAAAATTCGTGAAAAATTTTGAAAAAATTCCACAAGATCATGTATGTTAGTGCATAAAAAAGTTGTGAAGGAAGTTTTTCTAAAAGTGGATAGTTTTGCCAAAACAAATTGTTAAAAAAATGTTTGTGCATTAAAAATTCGTTTTCGTACCAAACTTCTTTTTATTTTTTTCATCGAAATATTATTGCGCATCATAGTATATAACAAGTATAAAATTTTGTGAATCAATAAAATTTTTGTAAAGAAAGTTTTTCTAATTTTGAGTTTTTATATTTTTAATGCACACAAAACGAAATTTTGATGTACAAAAATTTATTAATGCCTAAAATTTTTAACTTGTTATAGTATGATGTGCAATAAAATTTTGATGTAAAAAGTCAAAAGAAGTTGGGTACAAAAACGATTTTTTTGATGCACAAAAAAAAGATTTAATGCACAAACGTTTTTTTCATAATATTTTTCGGCAAACCTATCCACTTTTAGGAAAACTTCTTTCATAACTTTTTTATGCACCAACATACACAATATTGTGAAATTGTTTTAGAAATTTTCGAGAATTTTTAAAAAAAGAGGGATATATACGTAATTTTTAAACAAAATGAGGGATATATATGTAAAAATTAAGTTAGTTTGGATATATATGTAATTTCTCTGCAAATTAGGGATATATATGTAATTCCCCCTAATTTTATGTGGTTTATGTCTAAAGATGTTTTTAGATTGAATTGATTATTTCAATGTGAGACTAGTGTGTGTCTATATGTGACGAATGTGGAGTAGTGGTTAACTCGATCTATAAATAAAAACCTAAGAGTTAACCCAAATGCTTCTTAATTTGATTTTGCTTATCTAAACACGTCGAAAGATTCATATGAATTATGTATCTTGAATTTTGTTTATAAGATCATTATGCATGTGTTTAAAAACGTTTTTAGGTAGTATTAACAATGCACAAAAACAAGTTTGCGATGATCCTAACGTGAGTAAATTCAAATTGGAAATTGGGGTTTTTACTCGAAAATGAATTTTGATAAGCATTCCAATGTATGCAAACCCTATGTCTACGGGAAGCAAATTACTTGTACATTGTATCCTAGTAGTTCTAATTGCACTCAATTGAAAGAAAACTTAAAAAGCCCCAATTTCGAATTTTATGTTCATCATGAACCCTAGACTCAAATTGAAAAGAAATAAGTGAAATGACTTACAATTGATGATATATACTTGATTAGGATTGATTGTAGATGGTTATTAAGCCTCCAATTATGGTTAATTAGGTTGATTTAAGGTTTTTGGTGTGTTTTGGTGGGTTTCGTCGCTGCAGACTGAGAATGGGTGTTTGTATTTGAGTTTTGAATTTTGTTGGCAAAGTGCAGATTATACATGTTCTGCTGGTGGCGGTCCTATATCGATATGGGGGCCGCCCCAAAAAACCTTTGGGGCCGCCGACGATATGGGTGCCGCCCTCAGTATGGGTCTTTTTGATAAAAATGGTTGACACGAAATTTTTACGAGGGAGTGACGTTTTAATTTGCATTTCGCGAATTAAAAATATTCAACTAACTTCGGATGAAGTAGTTAAATTGTCATGACACGGAATGGAACACGGACTAGAGTCGAGACTAGAAGAAAAGAAGAACGGACACGATTTATGGAATGTGTTCCATCATTCCTAAACCAAAACGGATATAATTAAACGATTCACGTTTAAGAGGTATGGTAAGAATGTCGGCGATATTATCTTCGAAAGACACTTTTTCGATAAAGATATGTCCTTTTTGGACGTTATCACGAAGAAAGTGATGACGAATTTTGATGTGTTTAGTACAAGAATGTTGCATCGGGTTTTTACTAAGGTCAATCGCACCTTTATTGTCGCACATGATCGGGACGTCGTTTAGTCGTACGTCGTAGTCGATAAGAGCTTGTTTCATCCATAGTACTTGTTGACATTCCTTTCCGGCGCTTATGTATTCAGCTTTGGTAGTGGAGATAGTAAGAGCGGTTTGTTTCTTCGAGAACCAAGATGTCAAACAACATCCCACGAACGTACAAATACCACTAGTGCTTTTTCTATCCACATAATCTCCCGCATGATCAGAGTCGACATGTACTATAGTTTCTATGTCGGTCCCCTTAGGATACCATCATCCTAAGTGTGTAGTGCCTTTAATTTATCGGAAGATACGTTTAACCGCTTCAAGATGAGAAGTTTTGAGATCCTCTTGGAAGTGGGCACAAAGGCAGACACTAAACATGATATCGGGCCTACTTGCCGTTAGGTATAATAAACTACCTATCATGCCACGATGTACATAAGCTAAAAATGATAATCTACTATGACTAAATACACTTAAGGCTTACTAAAACCAAAGATCAAATCATCTAACTCAGAACTAGACTCTTAGAACTCAAAATCTTAATAAGCCAATAAGCTCAATAAGCTGAGACAGAAGCTGAGCTTATGAGAACTTAACAATTACCTACTAAGCTATGAATCCAGATTATTAAAATAACTACTATAAGCTAAGTTTCCAATTTAAAAGCTTAAACTAAGTTACTACTGATTTTGGACTTTTTAGAATTTTGATGAACTTTAATGCTAAATTAACCTGACAAGTTAAGCTAGAATTGAGAAAACAAGTACTAATCTATACTAACCTATATGTAATCTAGATTTCTACTGAATTTAAAAGCCTAAAAAACTATTTTAACTATCCTAAGTGAAATCAAAAAGGAACAGCAGTAGTAACAAAAGTTACTACTGCTAGTGTAAATGAACTAAAGCCAAAAGCAAATTTGCAGGTGACCTTGTGGCTACTACTGCATTTGATACACTCAATGAGTGTTAAACAACTACTAGCAAACTCACCTCAAGCCTTAACAAGCTTAGATCAAATTTAAACATTCAAAGAAAAAGAACAATGATCCCCTGGTGCTGAGATCACCAAATTAAGACTTAAGTCTTTCAACTTTGAAATCTAATCTCTAAAATTCTTTCACAATTCATTTTTAACCACAAATGAAACTGACTAAAGCAAAAAGCACAAATAAGTTTGACTTTAAATAGTCAAACAGGCCTATTCCAAACACTCCTTAATAACTATAACAGATTTCACAAAGCTTTTAAAATTAAATCTACTTCTCTAAACCTTAATACCAGATGTCAATGAGTTTTTAACAAGCTTAACTAACATGAATTACAAACTGAAAAGCTAGTAAATAAAGATTTATACTATGCTAACTATTTTTTGGGTTTTTATGGATTTTTAAAACAAAATTTAAGAATCTAAGATCTATAACTAATGAGCTAAAAACAGATTAAGAACATTAACTAATAAGCACATAGAGATGATAAAAAGCACAAATAAGCTACTAATTTAAGCAATTAAGCAAATCTATATTAATAAGCACTAATTGAACTAAATATTAAAGAACATAAGAAATTAACTGAAAACTTACTTTAAGCTTCAGCTAAACAGAAGCTAAGTTCAATTGAGCAGCTACAAGCTCTAGCTTATCCATAAGGATAAGCTAGTAAAGTCCATAGAAGCCCTTCCATGATAGGCTTCTCTTCCAAAAGCTTTAAAAGTCCAAAGTAGTTAAGGTTTATTCCTGATTTTAGATTTAAGGTGTAATTAAGGTATGTTTAAACTCAATCATAAGCTTAAAGACTTATGAGAGCTATTGAGCTTATTATGAGCTTATGAGACAGAAACTTATCAATTGAAAAGGGAAGATTAGTAAACAAAGGCTAATGACAGATTTTTTAAAAGATAAAAACTTAATTTCATTAATATAAAACTTGATTACATAACTTGAAAGGAAAATTACAACTGATTTTTAAAAGAAAATTACAATAAGCTATTAAAAATCTAAAAGCTAAACTAGGTGTAAAAAGGAAAAAGAAGATATGTGTGTGTGAGAGGTGTGGGCTTTTTATAGCCAGTTGAAGAAGCTTCTAGGCCGTTGCTTGTATCCCACGCTCCTTCTAATCTCTGCCATTGGATTCTCTCAATGATTGGATCATGATTCTCCACCCTTGGATCATATCTATCTTACACGGATTGCCAGCTTGGCAATCCGTTGTGAGACACTTTGTGTCAGTTATGAGAGTGAGTCAAGTGTAAAACCCATCAATTTTGTGCTTTCTTCATTTGCCACCGTGTCATTCCTTGTTGGGATTAGCCAATAGGGTACGTTTGATGACGTTTTAACCTGCCAAGGTGTACTTGATCCTATGAATTGTCCTTTGTGCCCCTTAATTTTGAGAAGCCCTTTGATATGAGGAGGGGGCATGTTGGGACGATGATGAACAGTAATAAACCTTTGGCGCCATTTTTAACTGAAAACGGGTAAAAAGATTTAAACTTTGGGTTTATTGCAACTTTAGCCCTTGTGTTTGTATAGGAAGTGGTGTAAAGTTTTGATATTGGCAGAACAAGTCCCTGGAGTTTAGTAAAAGGGTGATGGGCTTAGGATATTGGGCTTTTGTTTTGGGCTTATGATCCGGGTAGGATTTTAAAGGAAAATAAGGGCCCATTAGGCCTTAGGGACCATTTGTGGAATTTTACAAATCTTGAGGGACTTATATTGTAACTTTGGGGTCTTTGACTTTTGTTGACCAAGGTTTGACCAATTTTGACTGAAGGTTGACCTTAGTTGACTGAGAGTTGACTTTTCTTGGCTTTGGCTTCCGGCTCTTGCACATTCTTTCGTTCTTGTGTCCGTGTTTGCCCATTTTTGACGGTTTTCTTGTGATTTTTGCCTTATCCGTACCTGCACATACAAAACACAAAAACAAGCATATCTTTGCCATTTTTAGTCTGTTTTGAGTCATTTAGGGTCATTTTTGGTGTTAACGGATATGTGTATTTTACACTTATCAAAATTCCCCAAACTAAACGATTGCGTGTCCTTACGCAATATTACATGCCTTATAACCAAATTCCTCGAAACTTCCCCAAACTAAACCTCTGAAAAATAGCAAAGATTTTTGTTGAGAGAGCTAAGAGATCACAAGTTATAAAACACCCGAATTTCCATTTTCAAAGTTTTTTTTATTTTTTTATGATTTTTCTTGATAGACTATCTAACTACAACTTATTCTTGTGTTGACATAATATATTGTTTTCATTACCTTGTGGTAATTTTTAGGATCATGGAACAAAAAGCACGATTAAGTGTCTTAAAAGATAAATTCGTCATTCCCGATTTTTCAGTTTTCCTATACTAAGCTTAAAAATAAGATCACCGTTAAGTACGAGCTAAGATGCTAAGACTACTTATAATTACAACTTGTG
>BQNB010034464.1:0-15999 GCA_026074375.1 Tanacetum coccineum
TAGGGTTAAGTTAAAGGAAAATATCTAAAAGATATTTTTGATAAATATCTAAAAAAATATCTAACAAATATCTAAAAAATATCTAGGGTTATTTAGGGCATATTTAGTGATTTGTGATTTCCGGGTTCGCCTAAACGCGTTTTATTGCGAAACGTAAACGTTTTACGTAACCGACAAAAATAAAATATAAAAAGTTGATTACTACTTTCATAAAAGTAGTATATGGCTTTCTTGACGAATACTTTAATTCGTTTGGTGTTCGTTTACATTAATCGTTGATTTTTAGTTTACGCGATGTAACCTGATACTTAATATTAAAAGCGAACGCGTACGAAAAAAAAAATAACTCGTAAAATAGATGACGTCGAAAATGACCTGAAAAATACGGAATGTTACATAATTAACCATGAAAATAAATTAAAATACTTATTTACGTTTTTCTACCTACGTATTTAATTTAAGAACCAACAGTTAAGCGTGCTCGTGCGAGGGAAGCACTAGCATGGATGACCTACCGGGAAATGGATAAATTAACGATATAAAATCATCATTTTCAAAAGGTTTTAAATCAATATTTGGGTTTATTGGGTAAAGAGCCGAACAATGCGATAAATATAAATATATATTACGTAAATATAAATATTTAGTTATATATATATAATATTATACTATATACCAACAACCACATTATGATCGTCATCGTTTTATTAACAAAGTATTTTAAGTAAACTTTGATGCATCATTCGCATTTTTCCTATCATTCCGATTCTAAGACGAAACCTATATTCTCTTAGGTTGCTTTCGTGTACCGTTATTCGTTTCCGCGTGATCATATTTCTAGACGTTTACCCTATCACATCACCAACTCAAGGTGAGTTCATAGCCCCACTCTTTTACTCGTTTTGAAAAAATGTTTTATAACTTTGGGGTGAGAAACATTGCTTGTTTTTTAAATCGGACACAAGTACTTTCGTGAGAATTTTCCCTGTTTACGTGTTGCCTAAGTAGCGCTAGACCTCTTATTGCCCCAAACTATCATGAATCGTTAGTTACCTTTAACCGATCTCAGATTGGTTAAGTAAGCGCGAGTGAATAAATAGATCTATTGGGACTTATTATCCCTATCCGGGTAAGTCGCACTTACTACCCACGGGTCGCCCGATTAAACGGATATATGTCATATCAATTTTCGGATAGGAAGTCTTAGGTCGGATTTCCTCTAGGGCAATGCAACTTATAGCTATATGAAAGCTATGTCTCAGAATTAGCATCGGTGTCATGAGCTTAGTGCAACGTAAATAAATAAATACCTTTTATGTGAAGTTGTATCTGTTATAACTGTCGCATGCCTGTAAAATCTTGTGGTCCACTGTTACACTAAATTAAACCTATGAATTCACTCAACTTTATGTTGACCGTTTTAAGCATGTTTTTCTCAGGTGCTTAGCTTGGAAGTTGTTGCTTGATTTAGGTGAAGTTCTTGCTTGGACCAATCACCAGTTTTACATTATGTTTAAATACCGTTGACGATTTCAAATATTATTAAAGCTTTTGCATGTTTCTATTTGAACCTTTTGAGTTGATGTAAAACTTATTATTATTTTATCTTATGCCGCGGTGTTTATTTTCAAAATGTACCCTTAAAGGTCGTTCTTTATGCTTTGCACTTGAGATGTTCAGTGAAGTCACGCCTCGGGACACGTATTCCGCCCAGGCCCCGTCTGGGGGTGTGACAATTGAGTGCTTAACTACTATTCTGATTATAAACATATGTCGTAACACCGAGGTTGATTATGATTAACAGATAAATGTAGAACTCAATTAAAGATAAAAATTATCGACAACAAAATAAATCGAATGGATCTCAATACAATTGAAACTTACATAAATTATTGGGTTGAATCAAAGTTATGAATCTTTGTAGATTGACATGCGGAGCCTGCAAAATAAAAAGTAAGAATTAAATCAGTTCAAGTCAACTTATATTCAAATAAAAAAGAGAATAAAGAATTGCAAAAGTATAGGATGAAGAGACGGTAATACGCATACGATTGAATCGGTTGTTTGTGTATTTTTTTTGAATTGGTGTTAGAGATGGATTGGTTTAAATATCAATGTTAGAGAGAGACTTGAATTGTAACTGATCGGGAAGAGTATCGAGGAAGAATACAGAGTTAACAAAAATATTATTATACTCTTTCACAGCCCATACTATGTCCTAAATTAGTTTCAATTAGCTTTAATTTGACAGCTACTATTTCCAAAATCGTGTATACTCTTTCACAGCCCATACTATTTCCTAAACTAGTTTCTCTAAACTGTGTTTTCAACATTACATTTTCAACATTGTTTCATGCGTATAGATTCAACATTGTGTATATAGTTTCCTAAATTAGTTTCAACATTCAACATTCCTACATTTTTAAGAAATGGTGCTTTTTCCTTTATAATGTAGTATATATATGCAAATGCTCAATTTTGAAGTTGTTATGATCCGAAAATCATAGGTACGATTCTTGTTTAATGGGTTGTTTCTTGTTAAAAAATAATTATCCTTTTTGATTATATTTTGCAAGACATAGGTTGTGTTTTCACTAAATTCTATAATTAGTCGAGTATAAGATTTGATATGTTTTAAAATCAATTTAAACAAGAAAATGATATGCGGTTCATGGATTTCAAGTTTAGATTTTATCATTTGGGTTTTTTTTATTAAACATGAGTATATGATAAAAGGGTAGTTGAGTAAATGACTAGTAGTCATATTTTAAATGTTAACCAGAAATGTGCCAACCAAACACATCGAAAAACTTTAATTCCTGGAATTATAAAACTCAAAACCCCCTAAATTCAAATCTTGGGTTTTTAAAATCACGAACCAAACGCCCCCTTGAAGAATACATTATATACTCTACTAGCCTCAAGGTCAGCCCGATGGGCGGCTAGCTTTAATAATTGTTAAAAATATAAAAAATCAATAAAATTATTGAAAATAACGTTTAGTGATATAATATTAAAAACTAAAAAATTAGGGTAAAATGTCATTTGCAAAACATCTGCAAGGAAACTACATAAAGTTCATTGCGATATAGAATAACAACTTTGTTTATCATACTTTTTCGTGTCTTCACAAATAAATCATCTGCAATATCATTTGACCCACCACACCTTTCTTTATCAAAAGCTTACCAAATGCATTAGCTGCATTTAACACTCTCGATTTTAGCACGCTGCATTGCTTGATCAACACTCATTTCCTCATCACTCTCCTCATTTTCTAATCAATTTCGTCGGCAATTTCATCATTACTTCACTTTTAACATCTACACGGCAAACAAAAACAAAAACAAACACACTAACTTAATGTATTAAATAGCTAAACACTAATTTAATGTATTAAATAGCTAAACATAAGTTTCTTGTTCCTGTTATCACTTTTGATCCCGTACAACTCATACATATCTTTAAGATATTCAGAATTGATAAATTAATATTTAAAAATGCTAACTTCAAACATGCGGATTTACCCAACCAACACTTCTTTAGTCATGTTCTCCCTTTTAAAATTAACACACTTAACTTCAATTACGAAATCCATGACCTAGTACCAAGGGAACATAGGTTGTCTTCCTAATAAATTTGAAGCTAATGTAACTAATGTTATTAGATTAGGTGTTATATGAGCCAATAAAAGAGCTTAGCCAACATATATAATACGGTGTATGAAATCTCAGGTCTATTATCCGGCCAACTGGTCCCTAAAATAAGGTTAGCCAAACACCCCTTAAAATTGCAGGCCACAAAAGCTATAACACTTTTCCAACACAATATGCAGCTACTACTTATCGGCGTGAACCTTCTATGTATCCAACAGTCAAGGCGCTTTCAATTCATAATTCAAAGTGTTTTCTAATCTGCAAAAGAAAATGAAAAAAAAAACCCGAGGAGCATTGAAACAACAAATCTTAATTTTTTTTGCAATATTGTAGAAAAGTTGAAAGAGAGTTTATCTTCCATGATATGTAGAACCACACATTTGAAACAACCTAAAGATGCTTCCTCAATTGCTAACTTAGAGGCTAGTTATGACACCTCTTTGTACTTATCTTCATATTTCTTAGCAAACATCTATGCCTGAAATTAAACAAAGACAAATCTTAAGGACGGAGAAAAAGCGTAATCAATAGATAAAAAGAAAACATGATTTCGAATGGAAAAGATACCTCACGTTTATCACGTCCTTGTCCTAAAATCTACCACACATTGTTAAGTAAAGAGTTGTATTTCCTAATCTTAGATGGTTAAGTCATGGAAATGACTCCATGGTATACAAGTCGTTTAATTTAAGTATACTATCTCATATTTTTTTACATGTGAAACCAGAATTAACTTGAGTTTATAAATTATGTACCTTAAGTTGATTGCCATTGATTGTTAGCGAAATGAGTTTGAGATCTACCAAATCAAGAAAAATGGATTATCACCTGTTCAAACGACACCATTTATTAAATATAATTAAGAAAAAAAAGTTTGACATATAGGGTGTTTAGATGTGTGTTTTGAATGTGACTAACATGGTATTTATTCTCAGAAGTGTTACTTTTTACCCATTTGACATGTTTTGACATGTCAAGCTTATAAGTCTCATTCTATCATACATCGTTCAAAATTATTAGTAAAGATTATTTTCAGTTTGTTTTCAGAAGTTTCAGTATGCGTAACTCCTTGTAAAACTCGTGATATGACATTTACCATTAAACACCTTTAGAATAGAATTAACAAGTTTGACAGCAGCTCTAACTTGTTGTATACGATTCAGTTTGTCACTATTTACAAATGTTTTTAACGTTCAAATTGATATTTGTTTCATAAGACTCACATTTTTAGTGGTTTTTATGTTAAGGAGTGTTCGGGATTTCATAATTTTTGGCTTATATGAAAGCAAATACCAATTTTTGTGTTATCCAAACTAATTATGCCTATTTTAAGGTTAAATAAGCAGTTAAATTTTAAATTACTTTTTTACAAATGTATTTTTTTAGTAAACAATTAGCTTTTCGCGAGAGTACTCGCAAAATTTACAAAATATTGTTTTTTGAGATATTTTACAAAAGTACTTACTTATAAGAACAAATAGAAAAAATAAACAATCCCAAACACCCCTTAGTGAAAATATGATACCATCTTTTAGTTATTGAGTTGTAAACTTTCACTTTGATCGACCACGTTCGCACCAATATGACCATTTTCTATAATCAAATCATCCGCTCTTGTTCCAAGCAACACAATCATTTTCTACAATCACGTACGTTGACACCAATATTTAGCTCAATATATCAAACTCTAAGAATATTTCTTTTACGAGCAAAATACAGAAACATTACTCAACTCAAGTCTTGTCGATGTTTTCAAAAGTTGTAGAAAAGTAGTATCAGCCAATCTGTTCTTAATAAGGCTTTCTTTCAACTAAATATCATTAGTTTCATTTGTGTCTGCATAAAAAACATGTTATCAATCACCATACATTTAAAAACCTTAACAGCAAAATATACATAAGAATACCAAGCAAAAAACAATGATTAAGATTTATAATCAATTTCAATTATAACCATAAAACGTTATTGAGTTTTTCCGAATTCTTTTATTAACTAAAGTCGGGTATCATTTACTTTTCCTATAAAGTACAACAGTTGATTACTCGTTCTAAGCTAAAATAACTGAAGTGCTTTTACCATCAAAATCATTCATATCTAAGAAATCCAAAGATTTTTCACATTTGCATTAATCACATGCCATTTCTATAAAAAAAATGCTTCGCATTTATTATACAAACAAACAATATTTTTAGAGCAACCTCATCTACATTGAATAATAGGCACCATTTTTTAAACGTGTACAAACAATTTATACCTGATGGCCATGTAGCAAGCACGTAATTGTGTTTATCATCTCGGTCTCTTTTGTTTAATGTAAGACTTCTAAATTTTATCATATATTGCGAAATTATAAAATAATACAATAAGTTATACTACGTTCAACCTGCATGTTTTGTGCACCCTGGCCGGAACCCATCCCTGCCCATTTTGGATACATAAAGTAAAGTGACTTTGGTAGACATTTAACCCATTTTCCTTTTAGGTATGAATTTTATTTAACCCATTTAAGTAAAAGACAACCCAAGTCAACTTTATCCCGTTTCGATTTTTTAATAAAGAAGAAATCATAAATGATTCGTTACATGATTTTTTTAATTGGCATGTAATAATATTGCTACATACTTTGCGAAGTTTGGTGCATCGAGCAATTTGGAGACATGTTGTTTAACCTTGCCCTTCTTAAACATCAATCCCAGAGTGTCTACATGAGCAAAAACATGTACTCGTGCTGGTTTATTTGAATATGATATGAACACTTCAGCACCTGCATTAGCCATCACTGGAACAAACATTCCCAAATATTAATATTAATGAGTGTGATGCTACACATAAGGCCATATTTGTATAATTTAGATACGAAATTTGAACCTTGATTTTTCAGATACATTGCCACTTAGAAATCTTCAGCAATATTGGTTGATCGGGAGAGCATCTAAGCTACTTTGAAGATGTGCATCTGCGTACATACAATTAAAATCATCGATTAAGGGCTGATTCAATGTCGAATACATATGAAGTAAAATTACAAATTTATATGAAGTACCTTTTATTCCCCTACGTTTTTCAACAATATATAAGTAAGAAATCACCAATAAAGTCACAGCCGGAACACATCATAAAACTATTGTTCGGCAGTCTTCCCCATGCAATACACACTCAATATCACCTGCCAACTCTCGGAGAGCCTGTCATGACCATCAAAAATATTTCAAAACCAAGTCAGTTACAGTAGTTGTTACAAAAAAATTCAAATCCAAATTACTTGTAGTACTCGGCCAAAAATATATTACCTTGCATAAAAGAGTTATCAAATTATTAATGATGCATTATTCAAGACCTCGAAACTAACCTAATGAGATGGTAATTGAAAATGGAAATTATTGACTTCATGCCAATACATGATGAAAGCAAAAAATTTAATAAAGGTGAAAACTAAGCTAATAAGATACCCTTCTAAAACTTTTCTAAAAATGATAAATCTTATAGCGGAAATTTTAAGCATGTATCCTTGCTGTGATCTTCAAGAACCGAGAGACATAAGAGCCTAGAAAAAGAACTTTGGAGTTTCATCTATCACGCTCACAGCTGCTAATGCATGATAGTGCCCTTCTGTAACAAACACAACATGACTTATCGAGATTAACTTTTAATAACTTATCAAGATTAACTTTTAATAAATAAAATAATACATTACATTATCAAACATTTAATAACCTCAAATTGAAATTGGTTGGATGTATTCTTGAGAGATTACATTCTCAAAATTATAAAGAAAATTACTAACCTTTCGTTATTGAGATTGTAGCTCTTCTCGCTTGAATCTTTAAGACAATAAGCAACTGCATAAATCCATCAACCAAAACATTAATGACATATAAGCCATTTGAAACATTCAGTGAATTCAACAACCTAAATAAAGTGCACGTTTTTTAGAACGACAAATTATACAACCTACACCGCTTATCTCACAAATTCTATCTCACATGTCTACAATGAGACTTGAACCCACAACCTATAGGTTGATGAGCCACAAAGTGCAATTTATAACGAATTTACCTTCACACGCATTTCATCAAACATATGATGTGCATAACATATATCGTCAGTTTGTAGCAAACAACATTAGCTGAAATGGGTACAAAATATTCCATAAACATATCGATAAAACGCATCCTTAGAATCACAAAACTATAAACTATAAATCATAACTCATGCACTTTAACACATGAGATTTATCAAAACTGATGCGCCTTAACAACATAAGATACAACATAAAGCTTCAAACTGAAAGAAAAAACGTGAAATAAATCACTAACCTGGAAAATCAATAGCATTGCATATGTTTATTAAATTGATTAGGGTTTTGGTTTATATATTTTGAGGGTTTTTTGTTCTTCTCAAATTTCATTCATCACAAATCGTTTTGATTTATGGTTTGTGTTGTTGATTCAACTTATTTGTGGTAGAAGATGTTAATTGATCAGATCGTTGCATCAATCGTCGTCGAGACGTTTAGATTGGTGGTTTAGGGTTTTTGTTTTGGTGGTGTTTTTGGGAGGGAGTAAATGCTAGAAGGAGATATTGAAGATGAACCGTTGATTATTCATGGTGTGACAGTTGTCATTTTTTGAATTTTTTTTCTTCAAAATGAGTTTTCATAAAGCTTATTTTATGTAGTAGGTAGATCTATGTTTACCAAAGACACTCTTTAAATGAGTAGTTGAATAAACATTGATGATTAGACCTAGGGCTAATCACGGTCAAAAAAACGGGACCGTATCGAATTAAAACCGATTTAGCCCAAAACTCGATTCGATCCGGTCCGGTTATTCGGTCGACCCGGTCCAAAAAGGCATAATGGTCAATTATACGTAACATTGGACCGGAGCGAACCTGACCGAAGACCGAATATAAGGTAAAATGCGGACCAAGAAACGGACCAAAATAGGTCTAATCTGGTCCGTTTCGGACTAGTTTGTCGGTTCAATTCGGTTTGTGGTCCGTTATGTTCGCCCTAATCAGACCTTTCACACTTCCACTACACCGCCAAGTGGATCTTAACAATTGGGCTTAATAAACAAACCTGACACCCAGCCCAATTATAAACAACATCCATAAACCCCCAATCATTCCAAAACCACAAAAACCCCTCACCGGAACCCTAAATCGAAACAACCATGAAGCTCGTACGGTAAAAAAACTAACTAATTTTTCTATTGTTATTAAAGCTTTATTAATTAGTTTATCATTCAGTTATTTAACTGTTGTTTTATTTATCAAATTAGGTTTTTGATGAAACTGAACAATGAAACCGTTTCGATTGAATTGAAGAATGGAACTGTTGTTCACGGAACAATCACAGGTCAGTTACTTTACTTTTTTTTACGGTATCGTAAAATTACTGTTTCATATTCTTATAGTGCCAATAGTTGTGCCTAAGATGATGTAAGCTTGTTGAGTTGTTGTTTGTAACTTGTAAGTATTTAAGCTATTCACGAATAGACAAGACCAAACAAGGATATGGGTAGGCTTTATGAAACGATGAGTGGATCATAGTTGCAAAATCTTCGTATAGTTATTTGCTTAGATTAGCGGTTTGTGACCACCGTCGAGGGTAGGATTTGTACATTTAGTTAGGATACTTCTATTCGAAAATGGAAATGAAGTCAACCCGAGTTTTACATTTGGTGAATATGAGCAACTTTTTTTTCCATAAGATGCTAAGATGTTACTCGAACACATTTTCAAAAGGATAATTGTAGAGTGGGTTAGGGACTGCTATTTGCATGTATAGCACTTAATAGATAACACAATCCACACATTGATACAGTAGAATATAAAACAAAGTCTTCACCATAACTTCATTTTTGTTTTTCTATCTTATACTTGAATAGTATACATTGTTGTAGTCGTTTTGTCATACACAAAGATGTTGCTTTAGCTCCAATACAAACATGGAATACATGTTTGTGTTTATAACTTCCTTTAAATTATCTTATTGAAATCAAATTGCTGAATAAGCATATTAGCATCAAACACTAACGCTCTATAATTGTAACAACCCATCCGAGATCGGTAGGATAAGAAACATTTGAGTCCATTATAAGCTTAAAGCAGTGGGCTACTAGTATCCTTCACCATGGTTTTTGTTGTTGAAACCTGAACGATACCAAAGTAGTCCATTGCTTTCGGCTTTAGGGGGCGTTACAATCAAAGTTTTCAAGATCGGGATCCTATCCAGGATCGTTTTCGTCTTTTTAAGATCGAGATCGTAAAGTCGGATCGCGATCGTAAGATCCTACTATAATGTCATTGTCTCAATAGTCTTTGTAATATTATACAAATTTACAAATTATTATGTATCAAAAACACAAAATTATATGTATGTTTCATAGAAATGTTGTCATAAATTATGATTATGAAATGTTTAAGAAGATTAACATGTTTTCTAAATTCTACGAAACACAACCCATAAATTTGTAGTTTTTTAGTTTGTGGTATGAGAAAAGTAAGATCGGATCGGAGCAAATCTTAAGATCCTATGGTCAAGATCGGGATCCTATAAGATCCTAAGCATGCAAAGATCCTACGTAAGATCTGGATCGTTTTTGCTTTGCGGTATCGTAAAACTTAACAACCATGGTTACAATAATGTTAAGCATAAAGCATAAAATGCACCAAGTCACAGTCTCATTGTCACATACAAGTTTTCGTCGTGCCTCAATCATGAAGTTGAACAATGGTTAGATAGATAGACCATATCGTATGTTTTTGGCCTAATTTTTTGAAATTTTCAGCCCCACTCATCTAATTTATTTGTTGTATTGATCCATGCCACATAACTTGATATACAATGTTGTTTACCTTTCTATCTTTTTAGAGACTAATTTATTCTTTTGAGTTATTAATTTGCCTTTTATAGTTGTGCTTTTAGTACTAATATGAGTGTTAGGAAATCGGTCCTTTTCAAACGCTTATGGATTTTTGACATGCCAAATGAGGAATATTTGTAGGCATATAAGCTTGTTATAGGAAATCGCCAAGTGGCCCGAGGCACAAAGTGTTTTAAAATATTTCTACATAGTATATTATATAAAGTAAATGCTTATACTACATCAAATAAGTTACTTACGCGGTGAAAGTATTTTAATTATAAAACCAACTAATGATTATGAAGTAAGATACTAGGATTATGAAGCATGAAAAAGTAATTATTCTTCTCGGTTATCTCTTTTCTAGTACTCGTAAAATGTTACTTCTTAAGATCATTATCTGTTCAAGCAAGTTACTTAATCTGATTATGTATGACCCTAGAAGAATAAATGATTCTCTACTTTAGTTTCAGGGGTAGAGTAGCTTGCTTTCAAGTCGAGATGCAACATATCTTAGGATTAGAAGTAATTCATGTAATAAATTATCTATAGTTGACATTAGTGGACATCAACTCTAGAAGTTTAACAATAGGTCCTTTTAAGAAAGTGGGCTTCTTGTGCTGATCATTGCATTTATCGAGAAAACGAACCAAAAATAGTAATTGTGGTTAAAACATGCCACAATGACACTAGTTGACGTGCACATCTTGGCTTGCAATTTGGAGTTGCCTCACATGATTGCCTTTTACATATTTACATTTTTACTATGGGATTAAGAAGAAAAACAAGAATAAGAAATTAAGCAAGACTTTTAAAACAAGAGTAAGACATTGAGTAAGACTTCTAGACTGATATATGAGTTTCAAGTAAAGCCAAATGGCGTGACATACCTGTCTTGCATAAAAGAAATAATTTCAAGTCACGTCAAACATATAAAGAGTAGAGATTAAGTTTTTTCTATGGTGTGACAGATATATTGAATCTAAATTTCAAAAGCTTAATATTAGGGGAAATGTAAGAGTGGCGTAGATGAAAAAAAATGATAGCTTGCTTCCATTCTTTTGCAACAAAAACCAGGCATTAGCGAGAGATAATACTCATTTAGAACATGTAACCGAATTATTGTGTGATACTGTTCTTTTGAATTTGGGTAGTGATATTGTACTTCAAATTATATCATAGGGTATAGGTATATCATTACTCGTATTTAAAAGTTAGGTATTATACAATGATGTCAGTCGCATGTTTTGAATGTTTTTAACTCTATATAATGTTGTTATTGTTGCAAATAGAACGCGTAAAATGTCAATTTTGTCACTTAAGCAAACTTAAGTCTTCCTTGTAATTAAAGGCTTTGCAATTTGAATCTTGTATTTGGTCCCACACCATAGAGAAGTTGGTTTGATCTTACACCCTTCAACTTGAATTTACATTTTTATGCAAGGGAAATATTACTGTGCAGTTTGGTTTAATTGAAATTGCACCAGTGTTCTACCTAATACAATAGTGTCTATAGAATTTGGCAGAGCACTTGTTTTTAAGTTTTTCATATTATAACTGGTAATGGATATCTCCGACTTCCGATTCTTTAGCTTCAGCAAAGCTGCGATTTACCAACATGTAATTATATCAAATACAAGAAAATAGAAAACAAAAACCCATTGTTTGTAATTAAATTCTCGGACTTAAAGAATAGACTTCATTGTCAAAAGCCTTTGTTATGAGTATATGATTGAAAGCTTGAACCTATATAGACAAAAAGCTCAAGCACTGATTTTTCACCTAGTAATTCTTCACACTTCTTTTTGTTATCTTTCTGTGTGTTTATGCAAGTGTGGTACATCAGGATTGATTAGAGCAATAAAGTACAGTGATACTTTGGTTACTTCCTTTTCTAACAGCAAATATATTAAGAAAGACTAACGATGCTATCCAGCATTGTTTATACACAATAAAATGTCAACTTTTAAACCAAAACCCAAGTGACTAATTCAGCCTTGTAGGTTTAGAAGGTTACCATAAAGGTTTTATGTTGCAAAGCTTTTATGAGACTAATCAAAATAAATAATCATATACATTTTTTTTGTGGGACAAATGAACTTTTAGCATTTACAGTTAAGACGTATGCACCCGGTTTTTCGGAACACTTATTATAGTAATAATTAAAGCGTGTTTTGGTTGTGGTTGGTGCTTGCAACTGCTTAGACCAGTATTCGTATGATTATTTAGAAGGATACTTACCCGTAATTGTAAACATGAAACATATCATTCTGTTCTTTAATGTTTATTTCTCATTATAGGCATGTTCATAACTGGGACCATTTACCAAGTTATGTTCATAACTCAAATCGCTTGTCAATAAGAACAAATAGTAACCAAAACTTATATCTTGTTTGGTTGTATTACAGGTGTGGATATTAGCATGAATACACATCTGAAGACTGTTAAACTTACGATCAAAGGGAAGAACCCAGTGACCCTAGATCATCTTAGTGTTAGAGGCAACAACATCCGGTACTACATCTTGCCTGACAGTCTGAATCTCGAGACTCTGTTGGTTGAAGAAACCCCTAGGGTCAAACCAAAGAAACCAACTGCAGGTATAGTAGCTCTTAATTTGCGAACACATTTGAACAGTTTTTACATTTGGTTCTCTTTATAATGGCGGACCTAGGTTTTGTAATCTGGGTTTTGAGGTGACAAAATTGTGGTTGATATAATTCTGGTTGGCATGTCTTACGTTTAAAAAATTAAAGCATCAAATATGCTTATAATAACTAAATATTTCACCCAGAAATTTAGTAAACTTTAGATTTTATGCTTCAAATGCACTCTGGACGAATTTTGACCTGTTTAGCCAATCTATCTTTCTTTTTTACACATTTGACACGTTTAAGATAAAGCATAACTCAGATCGACCTATTCACAAGTAAACGAGTTGAATTTATCACCTTTACTGGTTATGAACTCTCTGCAATACAATAACAGTTTTTACTCCACACCAGAAGTAAAGTCTTGTGGAGTTGTGGTATGCACATGTTTGCCCAAATGATGTCTGTTCTTGGGTCAACATCTTATGACTTATATATTCTTGAAATTCTTGCAGGCAAACCGGTGGGTCGGGGAAGGGGCCGTGGGCGTGGACGTGGTCGTGGCCGAGGCCGTTAAGTTTCTAACATTGTTGTTATATCTGGTATTGTAAGCAGCTGTATTCTTCGAGACTTTTTGAAGTATTCTGAGTATGGTTATTATCATTTTGCTAGTAGTTATTTTGCATGATGTTTAACTTCCGTTTTCACTATATGCACTCTTTAGCTCAATGATATAACAGATGTTATCAACAACTTTTAGGTTGTAATCGACTGTGTGTCTCTAGGTGCTAGCTTTAATGATTTGTCGTATCCTGGAAAAGACTTTGAATTTGCTTTGAGCTTTCTTCGCAGTTAAATGACTTTGCCTTGCCAGAATTAAGTTTCCTAGTCGACAAATGGCTCAGGTGTTACTCTTGCTTGAACAGTATATTAAGATCTTTTAGAATTATTTTGATCTGTGCATCATAACCTACAACCTCCATCACCACTATACGTGGTTGGTCGTTTTAGCTTTTGACTCGGTTGTCCAAGTCAATAAATGAAAATAAAAGTTGTGCCCCTGAGTGTGCTCTGGGTATTTGTTTGTTTAAGTTGGGTATACATAAATGGTAACGAAGGTGTTAACCACTTCGAGGGTTTCGTGATGGGTTTGATTACGAGAGCGTATGCTGACGTGTCACTGTATTAACTAATTAAACCAATGAATATGAAGCTCTGGCGACAAAATTAGTATAAAGTTATTCTTATTAGGGAGAGTTAGGTAAGTGAGAATGAAATGCCAACATGCTTTGGCTTATTCCATATCTCACGTTTATTTCCTTTGTTTCGACTCTGATATTTTCGACTTGATTTGGTTTCCACATTGATGTGAATCATACAAATACATACATTTGAATATCTGATAAAATGAAAAGATAATGACCAATCAACTACACAGAACCAGTCAAATCCATCCTCTTACATGACAAATAACAATATACTTGTATCCTGGAATAATACCAACTTATAAAGGTACAACAAAAAAAATAAAACACATATCAGTATAGCCACTCAAATAATATCATAAGTTATCTAACCAAACATGCCTATTGGTCACACATCAATACTTGGACAAAAAAGAGCAAAATTTGACATTATGTTTACAATTGTCCCATTAAATTCGACCCTCAACTCATTCTGTTCCGGTCAGAGATAATAATTCAAGTTAATCCGCAAACAAAATCATCACACCTGCTTACGAAAAATGGCTGGAGAGGCAACACCACTCAAGGCTGGAGACGCAACACCACTCAAGTCAGTAGCGATTGTGCTTGGAGCACTAGCCTTTGGTTGGGCAGCAATCGAGTTAGCCTTCAAACCGTTGTTCGGTAAAGGCAAGTCTGATCCTAGTCCTGCTGCTGATGCCGTGGACGCTGTTGAGACTAAAGCTAAAGAGTTGGCGAAAGAAGTTGAGGATGCCGCTGCTGATGCCGGTGTTTCCTCCGCTTGACGTCGTGGTTGAGGCTGAGGCTGCTAGCTGATTGTATGCAATTATGCATAATATGCCAGTGTTAAAGATTGGCAAAACGTTTGTTCTTTTTAACATGTATATTTTTTCATGTTAAAACACTACAAGTTCTTTTAATAAATGCATGTTTATTCTCGTTAATAATGACATTGTTAGTGACTAGATCGTCACTTAATTTTATGAGCATCTTGATAAATGCCATGTTGTTTCTTAACTCAAATCTTGATAAAGTTCAAAACTCGACTTAAGCTTGATCGAACCTTTATCTGTTTAACTCGACACTTTCAAGCTCGTCTTAACTCAAATCTCAGTTATCATTTTAAAAGCCAATTATTTAAGACTAGTAATGATCGACACAAATCATGTAACATTGGAAGATATCACATTTGAATCGTCTAGATGATGCAATAATTATGTAAAATATATACACAAAAAAGCAAAAAGTATGAAATAGCACAAGACTGGTAAAGCTCACTAGCCGATTATGCTCATACTTGAGCTCGACGTAGTCGGCTTATACTTCATGTACAATGACAAAACGTTGCAAATCCGCAACAAGTTTCAACGAGCTTATAAAAGCATAAAATTTATGATATAAACTTCGGTTCCATTTGATCTCGCCAAACATACTGATAAAGAAAGGATTAAAATCAAGTTTGAATAAACGTTACCGATCATGTCCTCTCACAAACAAAAATAGTGAAGCTCATGAAATAATTGGTCCTTTAATAAGGCTTACTTTGTTCGTACAAGGACATAACCGGGTTATGTTCACACCAACTTGAAATAATGTTAACAAGGAAAGATTACCCGCGCGTTGCTGCGGGCGTTATTTTTTCGCGCGTTATTACGGGGCATTTTTTTTGTCCGGG
>BQNB010034464.1:16345-47100 GCA_026074375.1 Tanacetum coccineum
ATTTGGTTCTCTTTATAATGGCGGACCTAGGTTTTGTAATCTGGGTTTTGAGGTGACAAAATTGTGGTTGATATAATTCTGGTCATGGGCGGAGACAAAGGGGGGGCACAAGGGGCAGGTGCCCCCCTAGCAAAAAAAATTGTAGTGTAAATTTTCGAAAATATTCGGTTTTTTTTGGCAATTTGCCCCCCCTAAGAACCATTTTATAGTGTAGTTTTTAAAAAATATCAAAGTGTGCCCCCTCGAGACAAAATTTCTGGCTCCGCCCCTGATTCTGGTTGGCATGTCTTACGTTTAAAAAATTAAAGCATCAAATATGCTTATAATAACTAAATATTTCACCCAGAAATTTAGTAAACTTTAGATTTTATGCTTCAAATGCACTCTGGACGAATTTTGACCTGTTTAGCCAATCTATCTTTCTTTTTTACACATTTGACACGTTTAAGATAAAGCATAACTCAGATCGACCTATTCACAAGTAAACGAGTTGAATTTATCACCTCTACTGGTTATGAACTCTCTGCAATACAATAACAGTTTTTACTCCACACCAGAAGTAAAGTCTTGTGGAGTTGTGGTATGCACATGTTTGCCCAAATGATGTCTGTTCTTGGGTCAACATCTTATGACTTATATATTCTTGAAATTCTTGCAGGCAAACCGGTGGGTCGGGGAAGGGGCCGTGGGCGTGGACGTGGTCGTGGCCGAGGCCGTTAAGTTTCTAACATTGTTGTTATATCTGGTATTGTAAGCAGCTGTATTCTTCGAGACTTTTTGAAGTATTCTGAGTATGGTTATTATCATTTTGCTAGTAGTTATTTTGCATGATGTTTAACTTCCGTTTTCACTATATGCACTCTTTAGCTCAATGATATAACAGATGTTATCAACAACTTTTAGGTTGTAATCGACTGTGTGTCTCTAGGTGCTAGCTTTAATGATTTGTCGTATCCTGGAAAAGACTTTGAATTTGCTTTGAGCTTTCTTCGCAGTTAAATGACTTTGCCTTGCCAGAATTAAGTTTCCTAGTCGACAAATGGCTCAGGTGTTACTCTTGCTTGAACAGTATATTAAGATCTTTTAGAATTATTTTGATCTGTGCATCATAACCTACAACCTCCATCACCACTATATGTGGTTGGTCGTTTTAGCTTTTGACTCAGGTTGTCCAAATCAATAAATGAAAATAAAAGTTGTGCGCGTGAGTGTGCTCTGGGTATTTGTTTGTTTAAGTTGGGTATACATAAATGGTAACGAAGGTGTTAACCACTTTGAGGGTTTCGTGATGGGTTTGATTATGAGAGCGTATGCCGACGTGTCATTGTATTAAGTAATTAAACCAATGAATACGAAGCTCTGGCGACAAAATTAGTATAAATTTATTCTTATTAGGGAGAGGTAGGTAAGTGAATGAAATGTCGACATTCTTTGGCTTATTCCACATCTCACGTTTATTTCCTTAGTTTCGACTCTGATATTTTCGACTTGATTTGGTTTCCACATTGATGTGAATCATACAAATACATACATTTCAATATCTGATTAAATGAAAAGATAATGACCAATCAACTCTTATGATGAGCGGCTCGCTTGGCTTTGTAACTCTCGCTTGTCTGCTCGTATGAAGGAATTCTTTGAAAGCACTTCTTATGTGGCTTGGTGGCTCATTTGGAGATTCAGAAATCAATGCTTATTTGGATCGTGTCGGCCAAGAAGGGAACTTTTATTTGATGACATTCTTCAAATGTCTTTTTTTTGGATTTCTAGTCGTTGCAAGTCTAAAATTAATTGGACTACTTGGATGCAAAATCCTATGTTCTTAACTTTGTAATCTTTCTAGCTTCTTGCTAGTTTTAATAAAATCGCCGTTCAAAAAAAAAAAAAGACCAATCAACTACACAGAACCAGTCAAATCCATCCTCTTACATGACAAATAACAATATACTTGTATCCTGGAATAATACCAACTTATAAAGGTACAACAAAAAAAACAAAACACATATCAGTATAGCCACTCAAATAATATCATAAGTTATCTAACCAAACATGCCTATTGGTCACACATCAATACTTGGACAAAAAAGAGCAAAATTTGACATTATGTTTACAATTGTCCCATTAAATTCGACCCTCAACTCATTCTGTTCCGGTCAGAGATAATAATTCAAGTTAATCCGCAAACAAAATCATCACACCTGCTTACGAAAAATGGCTGGAGAGGCAACACCACTCAAGGCTGGAGACGCAACACCACTCAAGTCAGTAGCGATTGTGCTTGGAGCACTAGCCTTTGGTTGGGCAGCAATCGAGTTAGCCTTCAAACCGTTGTTCGGTAAAGGCAAGTCTGATCCTAGTCCTGCTGCTGATGCCGTGGACGCTGTTGAGACTAAAGCTAAAGAGTTGGCGAAAGAAGTTGAGGATGCTGCTGCTGATGCCGGTGTTTCCTCCGCTTGACGTCGTGGTTGAGGCTGAGGCTGCTAGCTGATTGTATGCAATTATGCATAATATGCCAGTGTTAAAGATTGGCAAAACGTTTGTTCTTTTTAACATGTATATTTTTTCATGTTAAAACACTACAAGTTCTTTTAATAAATGCATGTTTATTCTCGTTAATAATGACATTTGTGGCAAATAAAAGTTAGTGACTAGATCGTCACTTAATTTTATGAGCATCTTGATAAATGCCATGTTGTTTCTTAACTCAAATCTTGATAAAGTTCAAAACTCGACTTAAGCTTGATCGAACCTTTATCTGTTTAACTCGACACTTTCAAGCTCGTCTTAACTCAAATCTCAGTTATCATTTTAAAAGCCAATTATTTAAGACTAGTAATGATCGACACAAATCATGTAACATTGGGAGATATCACATTTGAATCGTCTAGATGATGCAACATTATGTAAAATATATACACAAAAAAGCAAAAAAGTATGAAATAGCACAAGACTGGTAAAGCTCACTGGCCGATTATGCTCATACTTGAGCTCGACGTAGTCGGCTTATATGTACAATGACAAAACGTTGCAAATCCGCAACAAGTTTCAACGAGCTTATAAAAGCATAAAATTTATGATATAAACTTCGGTTCCATTTGATCTCGCCAAACATACTGATAAAGAAAGGATTAAAATTAAGTTTGAATAAATGTTACCGATCAGGTCCTCTCACAAACAAAAATAGTGAAGCTCATGAAATAATTGGTCCTTTAATAAGGCTTACTTTGTTCGTACAAGGACATAACCGGGTTATGTTCACACCAACTTGAAATAATGTTAATATGTTAAAGTAGGGTTGAGTACGGTCTAAAAACCAAACCGGACAGAAAACTTTAGGACCGGACCGAAATGTGTTCGGCCCGACTCGGTCGGTTCGGTTCGGTCTGTTTCATCGGTCCAGTCCGGTCCAACAAAGCACACTAACAGGTTTTGTGTGAAATTGGACCGAAGATTGAAATTGACGAAAAGAGTGGACCAAAGGAAATACGTTCGGTCAAATCCGTCAGGTTTAAGCTGGTTTGTCAGTTTTATCCGATCCGCGGTCTAATATGCTCAGCCGTATCTTAAGGATGCTTCTAATGAGTCGGTCGACATATAAGTCTACTCAAATCCTTAATCGGTCGCCCCACTGTAGTTTTGAGTCGTGTGTAGGTCGAGAGATCAAAATTTACGACCAATTCTTTTGCTTGTTTGTGTGTGTGTTTAATTAAAATGTATTTTTGTGAGGTATGTTTTTTATAGAGTATGTCGCTTTACTGTGGTTGAAAAGTCGCTCGTAGATCGCCGGAAAAAGGAAACTGACGTGGCAGAAAAAATGTAAATCGTCCGATATTCTTATCGTGACCAGCATTAAGATTAGCCAAGTGTAGTCAAGTCAACCATACTTAACCCAACGAAACAAGCCTCAAATCCTATTGGCCACACTCCTTGTTCACCAAGCAAAACAAAACTGACAATTGGAAATTTTTTTATTATAAGAAAATGGGAAAAGGAGACTCGAGACAATTGAAATCAGCAGTTGTTGTAATCGGAGCTTTAGCTTTTGGTTGGGCTGCTATTGAGTTGGCTTTTAAGCCATGGCTTGATAAGGCACGTGCTGCTATGGATAAATCTGACCCCTCACGTGACCCTGATGACGTCGACGTCCCTGTTCAGAAGTCGCCGGAGGAGATTGACGGTGCCGGTGATGAGTGATTGTTGGTATAGTTGTTGAAATGAATTAGGGTTTGGATTATGTTTGTGGTTATGAATTATGATGATTAAAACGTTATTATTATATGATGATTTTTAATGTTTATGCTTGTGTTGTGATAGAATTTTTTTAAGGTGTTTGTTTCGGCTTATGGTTATGGCTTATTTGGTTTTGGGTTTATGTTTCATGAGCTTACTTTTTGTGGCTTATTTTAATTTTTTTTCGGCTTATATGAGTTTATTATGACAAACTTATATAAGCCGAAAAGCTTCAAAATAAGCCACAATTATATAAGCTGAAATGCTTCAAAATAAGTAACAAAAAGTGAGCTTATGAAACATAAACCTCCAACCAGATAAGCCATAAGCCAAAACAAACACCCCCTAGTTTGTTTCGTAGATTAGTTAGTGGCGGACCTAAGATTAAAAGTTAGCATTCTATCCAAACTAAAAAAGACTTGGTCACAATTTTTTTTGGAAAGGTTCATTTCAGGAAAAGAGAAAACGGTGTTTTTTGACAAAATATTACAGCAGGCAGAAAAAATCCATATGTTTCACGGAAACCCTCTTGGATTGCTTTGAAGCTTGGGCGATTATTAATAGTAATAGTTTAAGGGGTGTTTGGATTAATCTATTCATCTGTTATATTTAGGAAAGTGGGTAGGTTTATTTTAGAGCTTTGGAGCTTATTAACTTGCTTGCGACGCTCATAAGCTCTAAAATGTAGACTTATCGGCTTTTCTAAAATCATACAGCCCGTAAGCAAACTAAATAAGTGAATGCAAACACCGCCAAATATTACTCGACTTGACTTGCTTATAATGTATGAAATTGAAAAGCATGTAATCACACTTATACAAAAGGAGACAAGCTCGATAACCTCATGAGCTTTATAAACCGAGCATTTTTATACTCGAGCTTGACTTGAAAGTCTACTCGAGTAGCTCAATCGAGTTGGTTGCAAGTATTTTGCGAGTTTGCTCGACTTGATTACACCCCTAGTAATCGACAGGACTAACAATGATAGTGCTGCATTTTCCGATCTTACTATCTTAGATGACTATTCAGCGTATTTTGCTATGAAGATCGATTTATAATCTGTCATTTGAATTGGCTGGTAGGATTGTGTTTACATTTATCATCTGTCTATTATCTTTTGACTCGTTTGGACTTCTCGTCACAGAATGATTACGCGTTGTTAGATACTCCGTAGTATATGACTTTGTATTTGTTCAAATTGTTTGGTATTGCATTAAGCACATTATATGAGTTATTGGTAGAGGTAAAACACAGTATTAAGTAGCAAATCCAGGTTTGGGCAATGGTTGCTTCCATTAACGGGTTCTGAAATTAGATATCCAACACCAGGTCGTATGTAGTTATGTTTGACAAACAATTTCTGCTTTGGTTTTTTGTAAAATTGTGGCGTTTACCTTTTGATAACATCATATTTTAAGTACATACAGTACCGGCAAAATTGAGTTGTAGGATGTTTTTTATGTTTGAAAAGATTGATATAAACAAAGCTTTTCATTATTGAGCGCCTTTCAATCTCTGGATCGCTAACTAAAACTGAGTGGCATGTATGTTTTGACTTTAACCCACAAATCAAGAATAGTTTTCGAATGCAATGGTAACAGATTTTATAACCTCTAATTCATTGCAATAGCCATATATGGATCAAAGAAATTAGTAGTAGTATAATCATGAACAACCGCTTAGTATTGGAAATCACGGAGTACTTGCTTTGGTGCATTACTTTATATGCTCGACCTGCTAGTCTTTCTACACATTCAGTTTAAACACAGGTCGTAAACGCCAAAACTTAGGCGACCCGTAATGCATGGTCATGAAGTAGGTCATCGATTAGGTCACAGTCGGTCATCCCCGTTACACCCCAATTGAAGGACGCGTCTTCGCATGCAAAAAAATGACTCGGTCTTAAATAGGACCAAGTCGTTGGGTATGTGTGTGAGTGTGTTTTATTTAATTGATTTTTGTGAGGTATATTTGTGTTTAAATGAGATATGTTTACCCATTTGGTTAGGATGTTGCGGTGTCCTCGGTCCTGATTCGGTCATCATTATGGGTAGCCTTTTTATCCACTTCATTGGAACCGGCCACAACAGCATACCATCATTATTGTTGGTAACATAACGTTTTCTGAGCATTGCTTTCCATCATAATCTACAGTGATTTGATGTTTACCAATGAAGACTTCATTCTTACTTGAGTCACAACCTCAGTTGAATTTTTCGACTTCTTATCAGCAAAAGTACATAAAAAGTTCTATATACTGCTCAAATAATACATTTCGATGTGAGTTTTGACATTTGTTATGGTTCATAAAGTGTTCAACAACATAGACCGATATCACTGCATCTCTGATCTCACAGTGACAGTATTACTGCATTAAGCCATAAGAGTTTTGCTACAACCACAAAATTTTTACAAAGAAACATCCACAAAATGATGTTGGCTTTGTGTGATTGGGCTAATACAAAAGAAGAAAGAGAAATTGTAGCAAAAACCACCAATTAAACATGGCCACCATCATTTTGTGGATTTTTCTTTGTAAAGCTTTTGTGGATGTAGCAAAACTCAAGCCATAAATCCATAGTTTTCCAAACTGTATAACGGAATGAGGAAGTCTGAGACGTTACACATGTTATCTAATCTATCTATGATACATAAACTGAAATGCATTTAATTTTTGAGAAAATTTCAAATTTGGTCATAAAACTCAAACCTCATTCACTTTTTAGTAAAAAAAGAAAATTATTTTTAAAATTTATCTCATGCGACTGCTACATTCTGCGACTTTATATATTTTGACAAGTGTTCAAAAAAGTTGCTAAGGTTTTTCTTGACGGAAGTGACATTTTGTGCGACAAATGTAATATTTTTGCTAGACCAGTTTGTCTTATTCAAAAAGTCAATCGTAAGTCTCATTTTTTAATTTGAAAATTATATAAATTAATAAAAAATGAGACCCATGACTTTTTCTATAAGACAAATCAGTCTTGAAAAAACATTACATTTAGTAACACAAAATGTCACTTCAGTATAAAAAAACTTCACTTTTTAAGACATTTGTTAAATATTCAATGGAGTCGCACAGTTTAGCGGTCGTACAGGGCTAAGTTTGATTTTGTTTTACTTACAAATAAATCAAGTTCAAGTTTTATGACAGAATTTAAAATTTTCTTATAATTTCTAATCACATTTTTACGATTCATGTTTTGATGATGGTAAGTGTGTGGTACTCTAGATAAAGGGTTGGGACTTTGGTACCCTGATACCCGACCCAAGCAAGATCTCAAAGTGTAGGTGGGCCCATCAAGTACTACCTTTCTTTGGGTAAAACTAAAATGGGCCAACATGCCCACTGCCACCAATAAAGAAAATATCTATAGAAAGTAGAAACACAAAATTCCAATAACTTGATCTAATTTGCTTTGATATATGTAGATTTTATTTGGTGTTTCACACACATTATTAGATTTTTTTTTTAGAACGGCTTGTTAGTTGTTAGTGGTTCAGGTCAAGCAGTGACATTCAATTGGGCAGTATGCTGTACCCTGAACCCGCCTGTACTTCCTCATATTCCGCCTGAAGGGGTAAAAGTCCCGGGTGGGACTCGAACTCGAGACCTCCTCTAGCCAAATATCCCGTCCCCAAGCCCTTAAGGAATCTTGGTGGCCAACTGAGCTATTAGCAATTGTTGTTTTTATCTAACATTTTGATGTTATCACAAAAGAAAGAAGTAAAGTTTAAACCTAACAAGGTATACAATTGAGGATCGTTAAAAAAAGGGCCGGAAGCAGTCATGTAGATATTTTCATATTTTTATTAAGTTGCGTACATCAGACCTAAAGACTCATTATTTTCGTATAAACTGAAAAAAACACATCCATTTTTTTCTAGATCTGCTGCATGTTGTTTTGCCCATGTTGATAGACTTAAGCACAAGCTAGATCTAGTCACGAGTTGATTTTCTTTATGGAAATCTACTTGTTCACACATTAAAATCAAGAAACCTCTTTGTAAGAAATTAATAATATCTTTTAGAGATTTGTTTAACAAGTGTTTTTAAGAAACTTGTTAAGGTGTAAGGCTTCTCACAATGGGGTATGTCGACTGATTCGGTCTTCGGTTGTTGTGTGATCCCACCATCGTGGGTTTTCATTCGTACATGTGTCGATTCCCCCTTTTATTGTAATGTTTTAATTTTATATGAATAGTTACGTATTGTTTATTATTATTAATTAATTTTAATTTTGTTAATTTTTTTATAAAAAAGAAAAAATGTATGTCGTCTTATTGTGGCTAAAATGTCGTTTATAGGTCGCCGGAGAAAGAAAACTAACGTAACAGAAAAAATGTAAATCGTTCGATGTTCTCTGTGAGTAGCCAAATAAACAAGTTCAATACGAGTATTTGTTTTTCGATTAAGAAAGTTATCTAATAGATATTTCACTAAACTTATAACCAAACCTATCCTATATGTTAAGAGGTTTTATTAAAGCACTTATTAGACAAACCTATTACTCCGTATTATCCTATATGTTCTAGAACATAAGTTATTGAGAAAATTCCGGTTTTATCCGTCCGTACGACCTAGTTGGCGCCTTTTGGTCAACTTTGATTTCAATTCCCATTTTGGTCAAGCTTTACCACTCGACTGCTCTACCATGGTGAATGCTTGACACGTGGCACCAAAAAGGTACGTTTTGTTACCCCCACAAATTAATTACGTGGCCCACTTGTTTATATAAAGTTACCTATATACCCCTGCCCCCTATTTTGTTTGTTTGCACACTTCAGCTGCTCTACCGCTCTATCGACGACGCTCTACCGGCCTTTGGCAGTGTGTCAAATCTAAACCTTTAGATTAAAAATTTACTCGAAAATCGTGTCAAAACTTTTCAAACTTCTCATAGTTATAATTTTTTCTCCCTCTTCAAACTTTTCAACATTCCGATCAAAATTCAGTGGGTTACCTCGTCGATCCGACTAAGTTTTTAGTTTAATCGTTTGAATGGCCGAGAGGGTATATGTAAGTTTTCTAATTATTCCCTCATCCATATGAATTCTTTAGTCGGATTTGTACAATTGTACCTCTTTTACGTTAGTGATAACTTAGTCGGATTTGTACAATTCTTTAGTCGGATTTCGGCCCCCCTAAAATATGTGTTGAAGCTCTGTCCCTATGCCTCATTCTTATGTGTTTTACTGCTAATGACAAAGGCAAGCTAAAACTGTTAATAAATTATAATAGTAGCGTTTAATTTGGTGAAAGTTAATACTAAGGTCGCACATAGGAGATAGTCAAACGGTGTATGGGTGGGATGGGTAGCAAGTCTATGGGTAGCGGGTCAAAAAGGCTGGGGTTTAGATTGGTGTTTCCTAATGAGCATGTGTTTCCTCAACGGTAGCAAAATGCTACCAGTTGACGAAACATACGCCTTCGTTTAATTTTATTATATTTTATGAATTTATATTTACATTTTTTCTTTTTAATTTTAGGTTTATGATGCAAAGGTTAGTATCAGATGTAAGTTGCACATTCTACAAACCATAAGATCTAAGTTGAGTTGGAAGGGGGATTGGCTTGGTATGTTTAGCCGTACTGTGTTTGGACCATGGTTAAACATTCAGACTTTGTTGCATGATAATCATTTGTTGAATTTCTTACTTCAACACCAAAGGTATGTGGAAGACCCAAGTATCGACATTCCCTTTATCTTTGATATTGATGGGCGTACTTTAGAACTTGGTAGACATGATTTTTGTTTAATTACTGGATTTAGGTTTGGCAAAATTTCTTTAGACCCTAAAGAGAAAGATCGTTCTTAATTCCGTGAGCGTGTTTTCCCAGAGACTCCTAATTTAAACGGTCAACTTCTCTTAGACCTCGTTAAGAATGATGTTGCGTTTAATAATTTGGATGATGATGATGTTGTGCGTGTTTGTTTGCTCCTAGCCTTAGATTATGTTTTTATGGGTCAAGAAATTAAACATGTACTCTTAAAGCCAATTGTAAATTTAGTAGATAATCTTAGTGAATGGAATAAACTTCCATGGGGAGAATATATGTGGAGAGAATTTCGCAAAAGGGTTTATAACGTTGTGACAAAGCACATGGAATATCATTTGAAGATGTTAGGAAATAATCCAAGATATGCGGCCAATTATGCTTTGTACTGGTTTGTTTTTCCGCTGAAGGTTAGTTTTCTTTATATTCATCTTCCGTCAAGCCAATTTTTCCATTCAATGTTTGAAAATGTATGTAGACTAAGCTATACATATAATATAAGTTTTTGTTACTTATTATTATTAATTCATAACATATATGGGGTTTGGAGACATTCTCTAATTCCATCCATTGGTGGCGTAAAGACGAGAATGCTATCCCCCGTGGGGCTGCATGGAGTAATGGATTGAAGTTTGAAAAATCAAATTATGAAATGATGTTTTATTCCCCCAATGCAAGTTTTAAGAACTTACTCCTACATCTATCGAGATGAATAAACCGTGGTTGAAATCTAGTTTGGAATTTTTTACAAAGGTCACCACGCCTAATCCAGCTACAAGGGGTAGTAGTAGTTCCCGTAGTGTTCATACTTGTGTTCGGAAAGAGGTTGGTAGTGAGGTACATGTTCGTACCGAGGTTCATAGCTTTGTCGAGGAAGAAGTATGTACTAAATCTGTTGATAAAGAAGATGTGCCAGATATAGTTATACTTGAGAAAAATGTCAAAGAACAACAAATGCAGATTGCTGATATGCAAAGACGTTTACTTTTACTTGAGGTTATTACAAAACGACTAAACAACGGGCCATCTAAAGTTGATCATAATGTTGATAATAATGTTGATCATAATGCTTGGTATGTGCTTAATTACACATACATTTTTCCATTAAAAACAGGCCTAAATGACTAAAAACGTACCAAGAATACATTGTATTTGTATGTTTTGCATTTGAATTATGCAGGAAACGGATATTCAGAAAAGGACGAAAAAGAAAGCAAAAAACAAACAAAACCGAGCACGGAATGGAAAAGACAAAGCCAAAGTCAGCCAAAGTCAGTCAAAATCAAAAAGTCAACAGGAAAGTCAACCCCGACAAAGTCAAAAGTCAACCAAATGAAGAAAATACAACTTGAGGGACTAAAATTGCCAAACCTCAAGTTGTATTACAAGAATAAAAAGACAAGGGCTGAAATTGCATACCGGGTGAAGTATAACCTTAGGGGCCAGTTCTGCCAAACCCCTAAAGTTGTATCATAGAAGGGCGGAGTTTACAATGAAGTTATATGAGATAAGGGGCCAAAGCTGCCAACTTACCAAAAACCATTTTTCCCGCCCAACAAAGCCCAGATACAACTCACGGGTGTCTTCCCACCCTTTTACCCTGCAACCTCTACAACCCCTTGGGTAAGACATCTCTCCCTCCTCCACTATCACCACCTCCCCATGTATAATTGCCAAGTTGGCAATCCCACCACTTTCCAAGCTTTTCGATGGCTGTGATTGACTCAAAAAAAAGCACAAAAGAAATTGAAGGTGCGAAGCGTCACTGTTGGTTGTCTGGTGGGGTGTAGAGTCCAAGTTCGTGAAGAGGATTCTGAGGGTGGCTGTGATACTAGATGAACATACTTTTTTCACTACAGTGCACTAAAGGCCATCCACAGTCTTGTCTAAAGAAGTGATATGGCTTACTAAGAGATCATATTTGTTTAATCACCTCACACAACAAGCACACTTGGTTTTTTGTCTCTACAAAGAAACACAGAAGAAAGAAGAGAAGGAAGACCAAGAAACCAAGACCTTAATTCGTTTTAGTATAAATAGGGCCATTGTAACCCAAGAAAGGGAATCAATTTCTTAGTTAAATTTTAGCTTATTTTTATGCAATTTTACTCTTCCAAGTCTTGTAACTTTAATTTTCGTCTTAATGCAAATTTGGAGTTTTTAAGTCAATTCTTGAATCTCTGTATTTCCTTTGTTAAAACGCATTACTTACTATGTTTTATAATCTTTATAAATCATATAAGTCATTTGTCTTAACTCAAATACTAAGAATTTAAGTAAAGTCACAAAAAAGTCCACACTCAAATATACCACAGCTTATGGATGATAAGCCAGTTCTGGATGGGCTTATGGACTCTCACTAGCTTGTTTTATACAAGCTAGAGCTTGTAGACTCTTTGTTTAACCCTGTTTTGAGCAAGGGAGTTGTAAGTCTTTATTTTTCTTATTTTGCTTATTTACTGTAGAACTGCTTATTAGTGCTTATTTGTTACTTATATTTGCTTATTTATGCTTTATTACGATGTTTAGTGCTTATCTTGCTTAGTTGTTAGTTTAAAAGTGACTTGTGCACATTTCTTAGTTAGTACTGTTAGTTATGAGTTAAAACTGTTAGACTGATTTAGCTTATTTAAGTGCTTATTATTGATTAAAATCTGCTTATAAGTGCCTTAATTTGTTATTTGATAATCTGTTTTTAACAAATTAGGATCAAATCAGCTTGAAATAAGAAAAAAATGACTTTTGAAAACTTTAAGGGGTGTTTGGAACAAGCAGTACTAACCCATGTTAGTACTGCTAGTTCTCTTTTGGGATTTAAAAAGCTAGCAGTACTAACTTAAAGCTAGCAGTACTAACTCCAGGTTAGTACTGGTAGTTAAAACTGTTAGTACTGTTGGTTCATTATTGCTTATTAGCTTATTTTTCTGCTTATTTAAGATTTGCTTAGCTTTTTAGAGTAGATTAAGCCCATTTTCGTTTACTGTCTTTAGTATAGCTTATTTAAGTTTATTCGCCTCTTCAAAGTAATTTCAAGAGTTTAGCCGTTTTTAGTTTTTTTTAGCTTATTTGCCATTCTAGTTTATTCTAGTTGCTTATTCTTATGTCTGAGTGCTTATTAGGGATAGTTAAATATCTGTTTTAGCTTATTTGCTTAGTTCCTATTTCATTGTGTTTTCTCAAAGCTAGCAGTACTAACTCAAAGCTAGCAGTACTAACTCTAAGTTAGTACTGCTGAGTTTCTCTTGCTTGATTTAGCTTAATTGCTTGTTGAATTTGCTTATTTAGGGTTAGTTAAGCTTATTAAATTTGTCTAGGCCTGTTCTAGCTTATTTACCTTGCTTATCTTTGTTTGCATTTGCTTATTAGGATTAGTGCCCAACTTGTCTGTTCCATTTTCCATTAGCTTATTTAAGCTCAAACTGCTTAACAGTTAAGCATTTTTATCACTTTAAGGTTTAATTTTTGATAATTTAGTTTTTTTAGCTCGCGTTTTTACATTCCCGTCTCATTTCAGTTTTAAATCTTTAATAGATTTCGTTTTTAGGTTTTCCTTAATTGCTTGTGCATTTTAATCAATCAAATCATTATTCCATTCAAGCATCAATTATCAATTCGTCATTCGATTTTTCCATTCAAGCCTCGTTGGGACATAACGACCCGGAAATATTCTATACTACTTCCGATTTCATTGATTTTGATCCTTGTTATATATTTATATTTATTTATATATAAAAAGGAGTAAGATTTCGACCAGTCAATGCTGATCATATTGTTGGAGATAGAGTTGTACTTGATAAAATTTTCAAAGAACAACAGCTGTAGATTTTGGATATGCAACGGGGATTACTTTCACTTGAGCACATTACAAAAACACAAAACAATGGGCTATCTGAACCTGATCATAATGCTGATCATCTTGATAAGGTGTTGTCCTCTACACATAATCTTACCTTGTTATAATTGTTCAACAAATATCCTTATATTAATTTTTTATAGAACGGGAATGGAAGCGTTAGTGTTCAAGTTGGTGGTCTTGACCACCAGTCAACGAAAGCGGCTAGCCGTTGTATGTATTCTGAACATCTTGATAAGGTTTGTGGGTTTTCATTAACTTTCTTAAATTTTATTGTTTATTTTGGCCATCTCAGATTTAATTCTTATTGTAGAACTGTAATGATGTTTCTTAGAATCATCCTGTTGGTGATCTTGACCACCAGTCAGTGGAGGGGGTCAGCCAGGTTACCAGTGTTAATAAGGTTTGTTCTTTCCATTATACCTCATATTTTCTATTAATTATTCTAAAAAATTTCATTATGATTTTTTTTACAGGATTTGGCTGAGGAATCAGAGAGTGCTACTATAGATGGTCTTATTAGTTTACAGTCCCATGATATTCATTCTTAACCTTTTCTTTCACCTTCAAAGGTTACTGAACTAATTAACGAACTCTTTACCTAGCCTAATGACCCGGGTTTTTCTCAGGTAATATATCAATTTCATTCTTAACTAATTAACGAACAACCTCATTTGCTTATGTCATATTTCAGCCAAATTCTAATGTTAAGCTTGTGTCATATTTAGGCAAATTCTGTTTTTGGCTGTGTTGACGGGGATAATATGGACAAAGATGGTTGCATTACTGATGTTAAAACTGTGGCTAGACCTTTCCTATGATAAAGGACACTCGGTAAGGCTTGTGTATCCCCTTATGTCCCGACATCGCGCACCACTGAAGTTAAATGCAAGAAAAGGCGTTTAACTACCGAAAAGCCAACATCAAAAAAATCATCAAAAGTGTTATTGGAGCTGATGGAAATGAAATTGCTTTGTTGCCCTGGAATGAGGTATGGGTTATTCAAGTTAGTTAAACTTCGTTAACATGATACCTAAGGATAGGATAATTATTGTTCCAACTTTTACCATGTCACTGATTTTGAGATGTTGCATATCAGTTCTTTTATTGTTGCATACTTGTATCTTATTTAATCAGCTAATTTAGTGATTACAATTAATCAGGATCTTACTCGTTCCCCGAACGCACGAAAAAGATCAGTTAGTGTGCCTGAAGAAATTATATCGTTATTTTGTGATAAAATGAAGATGGAGATGCAGTGGACTTTCCCATGGCTTAATGATGGTTATAGGATTCAAATGGATTTCTGGGAAAGATTAGTGGGTAGGAGCGCCAGTAAAAGAGGTTGGCTAGCGGATGATGTAAGTATTCTAGTTGAAAATCAACGTATTAACACTATTCAGATTACCTTATATTACCCTATTTCTATGTTTTATTGACAACACATAGATATTTGGATCAAGTATTTATGGCACTTCAGGCAGCCAAATAATGATTGGGCAATGGCAAGTCCATATATGAGCGATATGCTTTCTCGATATGAGCTTCCTTTA
This sequence comes from Tanacetum coccineum, assembly GCA_026074375.1. Lineage (NCBI taxonomy): Eukaryota > Viridiplantae > Streptophyta > Magnoliopsida > Asterales > Asteraceae > Tanacetum > Tanacetum coccineum. The sequence goes on from BQNB010034464.1 coordinate 31,761, forward strand.
TATTATGCTGATGGTATCAAATATGGTGTCCTATGGTTTGCAAGTGGTGTTGAGAAGGTGTACTTTCCTGACAACGAAAAGGATTTCATTGGTGCCTTGCTGAGTTGCACATTCGTTCGGGTGTTGGAGGCCCTTCTAATGGAATCGAGGACCGTCTTTTTTTGCTTGAACTGAGGCAAATATTTGAGTTTCACATTCCAACTTATTTGGACTATGCTGATGTGTTTGTTAAAAAGAACATTGATAAAACAAACTATTCAATCAGTTTTCAGTATGCGCAAGGAGTCCCAATCCAAGGAGGTCTTTATGGTGATTGTGGTTTATGGGTCTGTATATTTTTGTACAAGTTGTCACATAATTTGCCTTTGGAGGTGGATGATTCAATCGAATTTGCTTTGGCGTATCGTGAACGCCTGATTGAATTTTTCTGGAAACACAAGATGTTGGTATAGGTTGTTTTGTACATCAGACAATTGAATTGTGTTTTAGACATCTAACTTTTTGGCCTTATTACCATTATGTTCATTTGGTAAACATTTGATTATGTACATCAGTCAATTTGACTTTTTAGGTTATATATTTGTAGTTTGACCAGATATTACTTATTGTGTAGTGGGTTGTTTTGGTGTTTTTTATGTAAATTTTGATGGGTTGGGTCGCTTTGGTGCTTTGGTGATTTGTGTAATGGGTTGTTTTGGTTACAATATCAAACATATGCAAAATAAAAACAAAGAACATAAAAATTTACATAATAAACAAGAGTCGTCTCTTGCTTTTCATTAAACATACTTTATAACAACCACCATTTACATCAGACTTCATCATAACCCTAATCATAACATACTTCATCATAAGTTAAACATAAGGAAGACACTAGTTGATCATAATCCTAACATAAGTTGAACTAAAGCAAAACATCATAAACCCTTTGCAAAGATCACCACCGTCTAGACCCAAACCCAAAAGCAAATTAATGCCCATCGTCTAACCCTAACCCCACCCCATAACCCGCGAGCAATCTTGACCTTTACAATAAAGGCACACTTTTCACGAGTGTGCTCTTGGGTTACCTTGATTAGGTCCATGATGGATCTTGCCTTACCAAGGTCCTCATCACGTAGGATTCTAAGATATGCCAAACTATCCGAACCCTGAGCTGCTACACCAAGTTGTTTAACCTCTTCAATAAGACCCACTTTATCTCTTGTTGCATCAGTGACTTCATGGCAGAGTTCTGTCAAAAGCCTTGTCATTCGCAACTCTCGCTGCAACTCCCTTTCAACGAACAATAGTACTTGTTCGCTCAGAAGGTGTGAGTTCGAATCATTAGCTAGTTGGTTTAGGTTAGCCATTTTTGGGTGAGGTTGGTTTTAGGTATTTCAAAGTTATGGTTTAGGAGTTTAGCCTTGTGCTTTATATAGTGATATTAGTAATGATGAAGAAATCTCTAGTAGATTTGGTCAATGTGCAACTACAAATAATGTATATCATTTAAACATAACTAGACATTAAAAAGGTAAAATCACTAATATTTAAAGCATAAAACATAAGAAAGTTAATTTATTCATTTCATAACAAACTCTAAGTCATCATAACATACATAACGAAAAATAACCAGCTACAACATAAAACAAACTTAAGTCTTCGGGCTTGAATAGCTTGAACATTAATTGTTTCTTGATTATTGTTGAGTCTTCTCAAAAGTCCAGGAATGATAGTGACTGCTCTTGCACACATTGGTGGATCCCTCCAGTGACTAAACACACAATACGGACATAAGTAGTATCAGTCCATGAAGTGGTTAGAGTAGTTTGTGAGCCGCAATTAACACATGAGGTTTGGTTAGCCATTTACCTAGTTTTACTTGAAAGAATTTGATAGTATGTTAAAATTTAGTGTTAGTTGAGCTATATATAAGCACTCAAGATTTGCAATAAATGTTAGTTGATTTAGTTGGGTATTGAATATGTTTACTCTACCGACGACTGCTCTACCGACGGCTGCTCCACCGACGGCTACTCTACCAGTTACTGCTATACCCATTAAATGTGTGTTAGTTGGGTATTGCATATGTGTAATAAATGAGTCCTCCTCCTCTACCGACGGCTGCTCTACTCAGTAATAAGTGTGTGTTTGTTAGTTGTAATTATAATATATGTAATAAATATTCCAAAACAATAATTTAATTAATGAGAAGTCCATTACAATTATAACCACATAATAACATAAGCCAAAATCTCAAGTAAACCTCTAAACTACAACATTTTTTATTATTATTCTTGGAATGAAATGTTACTACTGCTTGCACCATTAGCATCTTCCATAACTGTGACGTTTTGAAATATCTGAACTAAATTTCTAATTGTAATGTTAAGATAAAATTCTCCTGATTTGGGACAAAACACAGAGACATTTTGAAGTATTATAGCAGATCCAACTTTAATAGCCTTTGCAACATCATCATTTAACAACACTTTGTAATGAATTGTACCAGATATTGTGCCTGAAGGATCTTTGAGTGTTACATTCATATCGCCAAGCATATTTGGTTTACAAGAAGTTATTATTGCAACAACTTTCTTAAGTTTTCCTTTCTTGAGGTAGCTCTTGATATCGCCAAAACAACCACCCTCGATCTCTCTATTATCATTGATATATTCAAGCGCCTTAACCCACGACAACATTTTAAAATCCTCTCCCTCACTCACATCGTCATATAATTTCCTAATATACTCTTGTGTGGGAGCATCGTTAAAATTACTGATGTTGGTAAGACGGAGAGGGGCTGAAAGATTGAGGTCAGAGTCATCTATATCGAGCAAATATTCCCATTCATGGTTTTTTTTTGGTGAATTCATTTGTTGTGAAGAGTAAAACTTTGTTAATACAGTAAAAAAGTTTATTATTTTGTTAAAAAAATTTATATGGTTGATCATAATTTATAGATGAAATTTCATTAAAGTAAATTGGGTGGTTGGAAGATGCCATTAATTAGTGTGCTCTACCCATAGATGCTCTACCGAATGTTGGGCCTTATTATGTTTTTGACCTAGTTAAGCTTTGGGCCTTATTATGTTTTTGACCTAGTTAAGCTTTGGGCCTTATTAGGCAAATTATCGAATATCAAAGTTTACCTAATAAACAATAGTCATCACTTGTTTTTCATTAAACATAATTCGAATATAAGTCAAACATAACAAACGCATAGCTAAACTTAATACATAATGAAAACATAGGTTGATCACCACCGTCTAACCTTTAGACCCAAAAGCAAATAGCTAAACTTAATACATAACAAACACACAGCTAAACTTAATACATAATTAAAACATAATACATAAAATAAGTCATAAGTTAATGAACGCTTGACGAGTCTCCTACATTCGGGTAACCATCACCCTTACCTTTGTCCTTACCAACATACTCAAAGTCATCCAAAAGTACCTTATCTGTGCCATTACCTACAGCCTCAAAGTCATCCAAGAGCACCTTACCTTTGCCATTACCGACAGCCTCAAAGTCATCCAAGTGCATCTTACCTTTGCCATTACCCACAGCCTTAAAGTCATCCAAGAGCACCTTACCCTTGCCATTACCCACAGCCTTAAAGTCATCCAAGAGCACCTTACCTTTGCCATTACCTACATCCTTTAAGTTCTTCCAAACGTGAGGTGATCTTAGGACAGATGGAGATTCAGCTTCTTCTTTCTCCCATACAACAAGTTCTTCAAACGATATAGTGTCAACATTCTTCTTTGCATTCTCATGACTTCTATATATCGAAGTAACCTCTTCATCAGAATCATCAACGGTCATGTTTTTTAAATAGTAATCAACTAGGTAAACTTAAGAGTATGACAAATATACAAATCAATAGTGCTATGATAGCTAGCCACCTCAAACATTTTCTCAATATCCTTATCATTTTCAACAAGAGTCAAACCTTCTTCAAGACTATGTTTGTGTTTGCAATAAAACCACTTCCAAATATCTTTTTTGATTTTTTCCAACAAAAGGTCACTCATTTCTTTATATGACAACCTTGTTGACCTTGGAAACCTCAAGTCTAGTATTTTGCCACCTACATAAGATAAAGGATATAAGAAGAAACAACTCTTACAGAAAACTTCAAACCTTATCTCATCACTTCTATGTGAATTGCTGCGTATTAAACAAAAAAATTTACAACGAGAAAAGTTAAATTACATTAAACGAGAAAAGTTAAATTACACTAATTTCAAAACTAATTACTAAACTAATTAAAAAGATCCAAATCTAAAAGACAACAAATTAAAGAAACATATACCCATTCATCAAAAGCTAGATCACTTGTTGTTGAATATGTGTCTGGAGACATTCTTTGTTATACAAATAACTTTAGGTATTTAAGGTTGATTTTCAAGTTGAAAGTTATACTTCTTTAAGCTTATTAAATACACATAAAGATGGTACGAGGTAGAGCAAATATTAAATGCTGGTAGAGCACATATTTAATATTAGTAAGTGTGCTCTACCGACGGCTGCTCTACCGACGTCTGCTCTACTAGTATTTAATTTGTGTTTCTTTTAAGGTTTCATAAATTTTGGTAGTTAAACAACTTTCTGCTTCATTTAAGGTGACATTATATACAAAGTTTTAGCTATATATATTTACAAGATGTTAAACACTATTTTTTTAAAAACAAATATTTATACATATATTTTGGTCAAAATGAGTGGCTTAGATAATAAATTGAGTGTATATTTGGTTTGTGAAGAGGTGGTTTATGGAGTTCTACTAAAAAAATACAACATACAATGAGCTAGTTGGATACGTTAGGAGGAAGTTTAGTATCAACCAAACGTTTGATATTTGTTTTTCTTACCAAATGGGTTCAAATGTTATCCGCATAGATGATGATAACGATGTCGATTTTTTTGTCATGAAGTTTCTAAATCAAAATCTGCTACCCCGTACAAGCTAGTTGTTGAAAAGGTAAAACTTTCTTCTTCAAATACTTTAAATTTCGATCTTAACGATGCATATCCTATTGATTTAAACCACAAAAACAATGCTGATGTTAAAACACCCCAAAAAAATAATTAAAAAAGGACATATTAGTGATATTGATCAAAATGATGAAAACATGCATTTTAGTTGGAAAAAAATACATTTAGCTATATGCCTGACCCACCCGATGCACCAACATACTCTATGAAAACCATTAGGCAAGAAACTCTCAATGGGAAACGCTATGGTATCATGAAAGAGGGGGATGATTTCGATAACAAAGCTCATTGCATGTATGAGATTGGCAAGAAAGCTCTCGATGAAGGTTTTGAATTTAAAACAAGAAAATCAGACACATTAAGGTACGACGTTATTTGTAAGGATGATGATTGCAAATGGAAAATAGTTTCGAAACAGGTTAAAAATGGTTCTCATTGGGTATTAGGAAAAGTTAACGACATTCACACATGTTCAAGAACTCAACTAAATCCTAATCACCGAAATGCTACAAAAAAGTTGTTAGGATTTTTAATCTCACCCAAGTTAAAAGATTATAGTCGGATATATAAGCCAAAGGATATTATAAACGATATTAACCTAGAGTACAATATTGACATTACCTATAAAAAAGCGTGGGGTGGTAGAAACAAAGCGTTGCAAATTAATTCGGGTTGCCCCATCGAATCGTTTTTTGAATTGCCATTATACTTTCATAATTTAAAAATGGCAAATGAAGGAATGGTAACGCATATTGAGACATATGATAAAGGACGGTTTAAAATGTGTTTTGTTGCCTTCTTGCGGTACGCATTTACATGTTTTTTTAGTATTATCAATTTAATTTAATTATATCCATTATTTTATATATTAATCATTTGTTTAACAATAGATTCGTAGTTTCTTAACACATATGTAGCCACTTTTAATAACCGATGGAGCACATTTGAAAGGCATTTACAAAGGAACAAATTTGGTTTTGGTGGGAATGGATGGAAACAATCAAATTATACCTATTGCCATATGTGTAACTCAAGGTGAGACTGGGGAGTCTTGGACATGGTTTTTCTCAAAGTTGAAAGAATGTATAGGTGAAGTTCCAAAATTGGCAATCATAACGGATAGACATCTGGTAATCATCCAATCATGCAATACGGTTTTCCCGAATGCATTTCATGGATATTGTTGTAGGCATTTGATGATGAATTACAAAATGAAAAGTGAAATGCTGCAGGCTATATACTGGAAGACATGCAAAGCATACACACCCGAAGAATTTCAAAGAAGAATTACTTACCTTCACAGCTTTAGACCCGAAGCTTACAAAAAACTTAAAGATGCTGGATTTGAAACATGGTCTAGAGCAATGTACCCAACTAATCGCTACAATTACATGACGTCAAACAGTGCTGAGTCGATAAATAATTTAACAAGGCATGTAAGAAAAGCGCCAGTAACGAAGTTGATGGAGTGGTACAGAGCGCTTCTACAAAAGTGGTATTGTGACCACCGCGAGAAATATAAAGGTATGATAGTGTTAGATTTCTTTAATATTTACATTAAAAAAACTTTTAATATGTTTTCTTAATGAATACTTATTTCAGATTTAAACGTTCATACTCTTAGTGACTGGGCTACTCATAAAGTGATGGACAAAATGAAAAAGAGCGCTAACCGGAGGGTGCACGGAATTTTACATTCTAAAATTTACCCGGTAGATGATCGTCGAAGAGTACATCTAGTAGATTTAAATACTCATTCATGCAGTTGTCGAAGAGTACATCGAGTACATTCTAAAATTACCAAGGTCCTCATAGGTATGAGGCAGCTTACAATAACAACAATGGGAGGTCACAAGAGTATGCGGGAGCCAACAATAACAACTATGGGAGGACACAAGAGTATGAGTATGAGGCAGCTTACAATAACAACAATGGGAGGTCACAAGAGTATGCGGGAGCCTACAATAACAACTATGGGAGGTCACAAGAGTATGCGGGAGCCTACTTCAATGGAATGTATGATCAACCTAATAACATGGGGTTTGCATTTAACTTTGGTCAAAGCTCACAACAAACAAATTCTACATGGGATCATGTTAATTTGGCTGACCCCTAATTGAATCTATTTAGATTATTATGTTAATGTAATGATGAATATTAAGAAAAAGGTTTTATAATGGTGCATCAAATTATTGTGCATAGAATCCATAGTAAACAATGTTCTACACAACAACTTGAAAAATAAAAACTAAATGCCATTGGGATAGCACGAATACTAATGATATCAGCCGCAACATATACCGTTACCCAATGAAACATCTAAGCACCATACATAGTTCAAATACTTAATAAAGTCTGGAAAAGTATACCAAAAGAAAGACATACAATATTCAAGGACAGAACATCTTGTGCTGGAAATAAAAGCGAATCATTTTTTCACGATATGCAAGTGCAGCTTGTACAGGATCATCAACAGCCAATGGGACACCGTGTGCTAACCTGTATTTGAAAACTTATGTTAATAACAAACAAAACTTAAAAAATTATATTGACAATGTTATTTGAAAACATATATGAGAGGATGACCTGTATAGGAACATGCACAGAAATACACCACAATCCCCAAACACCCCACCCTGTTTGGGAACATGATCAGCGTGCCTAAAGGAAATGTTATACTTTGCAGGATCAATATTTTTCTTCTCAAACACACCCGTCTCCCTTAGAATTACAGGAATCTTAGCCGCCAAACACTCCCTCATATTCAAATACCATGTATGGAATTCCTCATCATGAGTTATTTCACTGTCATAGAATGTAACAATGCCCGAACAGATATGAAACATTGCAAGAGACCAATGACGTTGTGATTCATTTATTGGAATGAATACCTAAACAAAATTTATAGTGACACTATAAAATAACTTGTATTCAGGGGTTATATTTTATTTTGATTGGATTGAAAAATGTACCCGCTCAACATCACTCCATGCTACTGGGTATAGATCATTGTTAGCATAAAACTTTGGCAAAGACCCCTGAAGTAGAAGTGCAAGGAAGTAACAGCTAACGACAGCCCAATCCATATCGAATTCTCGGGTGTGCCACATGTACATGACCCAAAGATCAATGTGCTAAATGCAATGGAAAACACAAAAAGGATTCTTTAAAATGATAAATTATTGTTAAATATATATAATCACTATATGAGGAATTGCTTACCTCGTCAACTAGCCATCCTTTGCGATGATCATCAAGACCACACAAACCACGCCAGAAACTACTATCAACTGAGATATCATTGCACCAAGGGAATTTACAACGACCCACATCAGACCTACTCAACCACTGCTCCAAATCACGACTCAAGTAAATTCTGTCAATTCTTTTGAAAGGCCTTGACAGATCCTATAACAACAAAAAAATGTCCATACATGAATAAAATAAAATGGATAAGTGGATTCAATACATTCTTTTCAACATACAATAAATACCTCAATCCAAGGTTTGACAGACTTGCACTTTTCAATCATAAGTAGATTCAATACATTCTTTTGATTTGCCTATTCTTCCATGCTAGGAACATTTAAAGTTGTAGACAATCCAGTATACGGAGACCTCACTACATCAACAAACTTTCTCTTTTTTGGTACACATCGCTTAATAGCTAATTTCATCAATGCAGATGAGTTCATATGCCTTATGAATTTTCTTTGTTTATCTTCTTCCGCTATCTAATTCAACCTAGCCTCCCTAAGTTTGTATAACCTTTGGATCTCAAACTGTATTTTCTTTTCAGAATCCCCTTCCATCTTGGAAATATCATCTTGTTGCATAGAACTATATGTGTATTTGTAATGTTGTGACAAATTTAAGTAATCGTTATAAGGTATTAAAACACTAATACAGAAACGCATAAATAACAAAATAGAAGGAATGAAAGTAGTGGATTAATTAATTACCTCGCAATCACCTTTCTCCACTAAGATATTAGCAGGAATGAAACACTGCGACACATCACTATTAACATCACAACAATAAACATCACCAACATCCTAATAAAGATAGTAAATTATAAACAAATACTAAACTTAACATAAAGGAAAAAAGGGAGACATATGTTTACCTTTTTGGGAGATATGTCATCTTTGTTGTTCGGCTCATCCTCTGATGTGCTATGTAAAAGATCTTCATTTTTTGGGCTAAATTTCTTAAATCTTTCTTCCTTTTCAAAACATTTTCCTTTAAGAGTCATGTCCTGCAAAAGAAAGACATGAATATGGGTCTTAAGCTATGAACAAAGAAAAAAAATGTTTGGTAAAGACTAACGTGTATAATTTGCTCCAGTTTGAAGATGCGTCATCTCAATCTCTTAGTCTCTTTTGGCAGTGTCAACAAACATTGACATAAGCCTTCTAAAAAATGAACACGGCCACTTAGATCATACTCCCTTTTGGATTCGTCAATCTCTTTCTGCTTTTTCGCAGGTAATGCTGATCTTTTATTAAGATATTCACCATACAGGCCTCCTATGGAAACAGGTGGACTCCTCGGTGCATACCACATAAAAAATCATTGCTTTCATTGTACCAGCTAGATTGACGCTCCGCTTTCGTTAGGGATAGCTCTATTTGGTTCAAATTTAAACAAAAAAGAAAGTATTACTAATTAGATTGCATTCTTATAAAAAACAAATTATATATCAAATTTACCTTGTCAAAAAGCTCAGTGAAATACTCCCACTTAAGACATTCAGTGAAATACTCCAATTAGATTCCATATCTAAAACCAGGAAATCATTACTAATAGTAAAATACATATTAGAAAAAAATAATATAAATAGTTCAAAAGGACTTTAGTTAAAAAAATTCAAACCTTGAAAGCAAAAAAGAAAACCAGACAACGTGTAACTAGGAACATGATTGGGGTTCTTTCTCAATCCATCTAGGTGCTCAAGCTTATGTTTTGAACAAACATTCCTAATGGAATCGTAAAGTTGCCTCCAAATGTGCTCACCCCAAGGGAATGAGTTCCAAGCATCAAGATAGTTAACTATTCTAAAAAATGCATCATCAACTACAGAAACCAACTCCCGACCCATGAAAATAACCTTCAAAGATAACAACAAACAAAGTCAAATTGCGTCCTCATCACTGACCTTTGAAAACTTCTCTTCATCCTCAATAAAAGCTAAAACATCAATGATTTTAACATCATATCCTATCTTCTTAGGAAATAACCGATTACGAAAGGGAATATCACCATTCCTATGCTCACGCAAACTAATCAAACCAAACTTAAAACCAGTAACAAGGCAAAACTGACGACGTCCGAAATGTAGACTATGGCCATTAAGATGATATATGAATGGCAAGTCAAAGCTTTCATCATCAGAAAAAGACTGCTTTTGAAGAACATAATGGATCATACCATCATCGTTCTCAACATACGATATATCAAGCCAAGGTCCGAAACATGTTGTGCGAAAAAGTGAACGACGGGCTTCATTGATTCTATCTTTGATTAACGGGAAGTAATGAAGTTTGCTCCTAACATGAATCTTAGCGGGATATTCCTATATTAACAATTAAAGTATTACTTCAAAGATAATTGGAAAAACAAACGCTGTATAATTCATCATTTTCAATCAAAATGCAGGCAAAATTCAACCTTCTAATCATATGTTCTTGTAGTGGTTCAAGCTTTGGCTTGAGGTTAATGTGACACGCAGTCACATTCCAGTGTGCTTATTGTAAAATTTTTGGGATTAATATATTTTACCGGGGTAATCATTCCCCTTTACCAAAAAAAAAATTCAACCTTCTAATCATAGTCTATGGATCAATATTTCACTTAAAGCAATCTAATAGTTCAATACATTTAAACAAAACAAACCACTTTAGCAATCTAATAGTTTAAGCAATTTATTAGTTATGTAACAGAGTTCAACCCATTTAAACAAAGCAACCCACTTTAGCAATCTAATAGTTTAAGATGAAAATCAACCCACTTTAGACAAAAAAATCAAGAAACACATTAAAAAAAACCCGCTTACTAATATTAAACCCAAAAGTTTATGTTCATAAAATAAACATATCAATAAGAAAAGTAAACACTTACCATTGCATTCGTTTGATAATTCAAAAATTATGATTAGAGTGAAAACGTAAAGGATTCTTGAAGGTGTGTGTAACTATGTGTTTTTGGGAATGATAATTCAAAAATGGTGAAAGGAAAAAAAAACTGTGTACCTTCCCGATAAAAAATCATCAAATCAGCGTAGCCCGGCGTAGATAAGCCTCAGGATCGATCGTGCGGTGTAGAGCAAATTATGGAGCACGCTGCGTGGTAACAAAACAAAACACATTAGGGGCGCAGGGGGGTGGTATATAGGTAATTTTTTTGTGTATGAAGATAGTGTGTCACTGGGGAGCCGTCGATAAAGCACCGTCGATCGAGCGGTAGAGCAAATGAGCAGCTGACGTGTACAAACAAACAAAATAGGGGGCGGGGGTATATAGGTAATTTTTTTGTATGAAGAAGTGAGTCACTGGGGGTAACAAAACATGCCTTTTTGGTACCACGTGTCAAGCATCTACCATGGTAGAGCAGTCGAGTGGTAGAGCTTGACCAAAATAGGAAATGAAAATGAAGTTGACCAAAAGGCGCCAAAGCCTATGTACGGCCGGGCAAAACCGGAATTTTCTCAATAGTATTTATACGCTGTAGTGGGCCAAGGCCACTTTGTTTTCTTTGGAAACCCAATATTTTTTAATTGATTTCAGTATTTAAACATAAATCTGACATACATAGTTTATTAGAAATATTTTTATTTTTTTCATATTTTTTAAACAGTTTTTATGATCTTGTATTTTTTTTGTAAAGTAAATGTTATATAAATAATTTTTTCAATGATTTTATTAGTTTTTCAATTTTTAGTTAATAAGTTTTTTTTAATGATGTGTAATTTATTAAAATATGTTAAGTTCAATGCATTGTGGAGATTTGTAAAAAAGTTGATATGTTTATGTGACGATGACATGAAAATGTATTGAACCTTATATTGCATTATGCATTGGAGATGCTCTAAGCATCGTAAAATTCCTCTAACCACACTAAAAAGCAAATATATGCTTATTATATTATACAGCCACATATAACAAAATATATTACATAACGAACTTTTAAAGAGTAAAACTGATGAAAAACAACGACATGGTCACAAGAACTTGTGATGTTTACAAATTAACTAGAATCCCAGTTTCAACGTACTTTCTGAATGCTCATGCATGGTGAAAACTTGTTGATGCAGCATATTACTTCATTCTGGATCACATTCATTAAATGAAGAGCGGAAATTATTTCTTAAGGGAAGGAATGCCTTAAATAATCGCGCCACTTGTGAATAAAATGAAAGGCATCTGGATTATTCAAGCTTGGAAGTTTGTGAATAATCTGTGTAGTCTCACCGAGAAGTTTGGCGGCAGCACGGACATTGGCTTCCCTTTTCTCTATCTCACTAGACTGGCATTTCAATGCTATGGCTTGGGGTAAGTTGATGAGACAAGCAGCCACTATGTCAGATATGATTGATGATAATCGAGCAAACAGATTCTCTTGGCTAACCTGGTTAATGTTGGCTTGGTAGGAAAGCATGATTGTTTCGGTTATCCGATACATTGAGTTGGCACAGATAGAGCTGGAAATGGAATCATCACATGCCCCTCCTCCACTTTCTGTACTTCCCACCTTAGTGACAATGTCTTTAGCTTTATTACTGAACCATTGAAGTATATCCCTAATACTCACCTCAGAATTAGCAGAGTCGTTTAGCTCATGTCCTAACCATTTGTGATAGATTTCAACTTCTAGCCACAACGTTTTAGCCGCCTTTTGAATGCTTACATAGTCACTGGTAGCATTGAGGCTTTCTTCCACAAGTCTAACATACTTAAAAGCTTCACTCACACTCTTCAAAAAATTAGTATCAGCTATGTGCTTTTGGATGTTAGGAAGAGAACGCACAATGGCTGTCAGGGTTACCACCGGCAAACTCCAGCAATCAAGATATTCTTTTGATGATAATTTTTGAACACGATCATCGTCAAACTTTTCAACACCTTCAAAACCACTAGATTTCGATAGAAGCTTCATGAGATTGTTAGGTTTTTGCTTTTCAGCCTTCTTGATCAAGTGGTTCACAGATTTCAAAAGCTTATTCAATGTTTTCTCATGAAACTCCAGCTCTTGATGAAGTTGCAAAACATAATCTTCATAATCTTTCAGTGGGTGAGTTTTTTTCCCCAAGCCAGCACCTGATGCACGACACATGACATTTATCCGCTTCAAACAACGGAAACAATACAAAACACACATCGTAAAGAAATATGGGACTAGTGATATCATCTTGCACGTTATCACAACTGCCTCCTGAACTTCTATTAAAAAGCTCAGAATTATGAATTTCAAATTCTCGATGACAACCTTGCATTTGCGGCTACGAAAAGGAATTGGTATACTGCTTTGTTTCCAATCATTTAACTTCTGAATCCAGTAGCTCTCTGTTTGAAAGACATTAATATGGTTCCAGATCCGTTTTATGGACATCTTAAAGCTTAAGGCTGCAAAACATCTAGAAAGTGGTGCAATTGTGCCCACTACTACTCCAATAGACTGTGTTACGAGAATCACTGACATCGACCACTGATAATCTGACTCACAGTACTTACTTTTCAACTTAGGCCTAATTTTTAACACAGTAAAAAAGTGCGAGATGGCGCTTAAAACACATATTACCCCAGAAGCAGTGGATGTAGCAGAGCAAACTGTAATGAATTGGGGACTGCCAGTTCCCCCCATGATCCAATACTTGCTCACATGTTGCTTTAGCCCCTCAAGAGTTAAACGTCCCGCCAATTGTTGGGCCATTAAAACTCTAGCATGTTGAACTTGGTATTTTGATTCTATAATCTGTTTGGACTTTATAATAGCTAAAGACGAACATATATGTATAATCAGCAACATGAGTAGCAAAGTCACGTGAATCGTTGCTATTATTCTAAAGAGATTTACATATGTGCCCATCGACTTAGGGTCAAGATCAGGTTTAACAATCTTGTAGATCCTAACTTTTTCATCATATGAAACGACACCTGTTGCTATTTGAATGCAGATGTTTACAACCAAAGTGATCACCAGAAGCACCAAAGCTACAATATTTGTGAATAGTACCTTGCTGTCCATTGTTGCTAAAGAAGGCAAGAAATTAGCCATCATGGAGCACATGAACGCCAATTGGTCCACATTACCCGGCATTGAACTAGTTAAATCCACGGGCAACTTCATAGCAACGGCTATCACAGTAAGCGAAGCCGCATTTATAGTGAAGTATTTACATGGAAACCATAGCTTTCTAGCTCGTAAACCATGCAATAAATCACCAACCATCGCAACAATACAGATCAGAGATGCTAAAGCGATATACATCCCAATCCATAACATTGGTTTGCTATATTGGCTTTCTTCATCTGATCTATATATCTTCATTATGTAACGGTTTAAGAAACCTATCTTATCATCTGGAACGTTGTCTATAGCCGCGAGTTCATTCACAGTATCCATATAATCACTTGTTGACTTGAAGGCCATTGTGATGTTTCTCCCAGAAACAAAGAACTTTATGTGAGATGACGAAAGCTGGGTGTAATTACATGATACGTAACAATTTATAATGGTTTCTTTAAAAGCATCTCCATGTTATTCTCACTACATTTTTACACTAAAATAGTGTTAGAGTAGCACTAAATAAATACTACGTAATGCTCTAATGTATAACACTAAATATTTGCACTAAATACTTTTATCTAGTTTAAGTTATATGTTAACCCAATATATCGAAAGAATATTAGGCTCTTTGTAATCGAATTAATATGAGATTTATAGAAATATAATTATTAATTATTAATAAGTTTCATCTTTTTATTTAACAATCAAAGTTTTAATAAATATATAAAGGTTTAAAAGAAGTGAATAATGTTAGTAATATGAATATGAATAGTATGACATTATATCTAGTGTTTTACTATTCATTTTACTAAGTTAGTGTTTAAATTAATGATAATATTAGATAAGTCTTTTTGTATGTTTTGACACTAAATTAATGCAAAAGGTAAGTTTAGTGACAACATTGAAGATTTCCTAAATGATAGAGTTAATTGCAAAAATGGTCTTTGTGGTTTAGCCAAATTGCAGATTTGGTCCGCGTGGTTTCGAAATTGCAAAAGTGGTCCGTATTTTGAAAAAGGTTTTGCAATTTTGGTCCTTGGTCGAATTGAAATGACCAAAGTACCCC